>JARFOD010037075.1:0-10392 GCA_031763545.1 Mopalia muscosa | reverse complement strand
CTGATCTTTCTACAAGGAATGATGTTACTAATACAATGTAATGAGCAACTTAAAATAACAATATTAAACCATGCCACGCTGTATAATGAAGGAATGTATTCGGACATATGGCCTACATACTGTCAATAAAGATATATACATGTGTATATATATATTAAGAATATCTTATTAATGTGGAAAACATGTTTTTAAAAAAATTAGTTTTTTTACAGTTTTTAGATTAAATGAATCAATAAAATTCCATTACAGAAGAGAAAAATATATTTGATTGGTCAGAACATATATATATATATATGTAGGTGTATGGGGAAGATGTCTGTGAGAAATCCCCATATGACTACATCAAAACTATGATATAAGACAATAGCAGGAAGATTCAAACAAACTTAAAAGAATAACTGCATTGAAACCTAATTGTTTGTAATAATTTATGCAATTAGATGTATTTACAAATGACTAGGTGCCTTACAACCTGTAACACACAGCTTTACACAATAAATGTTTAACAATGTGATCTTTGAAGAGTTTGAGAACATAATATTTTTATAAAACTTTGTTAGAACATATAAACCAAAGCGTAAATCAGAAGCATTTGAACATATAGTGTAACTTCAAGACAGTATGTATCACAAACTCGATAAAACACATGTACCGAGTACTAAGGAGTAAAACTTTGTTCTTAAACGTTTGCAACATTTAAAAATGTAATGAACTAATTATTGGTTGGCACTAAAAGCTATGATTAACAGTGCTGTACAGGTAACTTAACATTTTCCTTGGGTTTATAGTGAAAAAGGGTAAGCCAACAGGGCCTGAAAATTCCAGAATTTCCAACTTGCCCTGAGGGCAACCACTGTAAGATAATTGACTTGCCCCCCATCTTTCAGGTTGCGCCATTTTTTATGAATTTTTTTTAACTATTATTATTACGTGTAAAGTCTTATAGTTTCAAAGATAAATCAAACTGGTGCAGGGATAATCGTATTATTATAGCGTGTCATGTATAATACAATTTACCAGATTTGTGTCATGAACATATAATAGATTTTTTCCACCTTGTGTGTTGACTGTCAGTACTGTACATTTATTTTGTATGCATAACTGAATAATAAAGATTTGGAATAAATGACAACTTTAGAGTAGAGGGCTATAATAGATGCGGTGAAAATACAGAGAAAAAATGGTTTTCTGATGGAATTTCTGCTGACGAGAATGACTAATTAATGCACTAAGCAGTCTAGAACGTTATACTTAGAATGTCAGTAAATGACCATCTTGATTGACTTAGTGTCATTGTCTTTGCTGCTACTTGAGCTGTTATGCATTGATAAAGTGAGCGGTAGTTTCACACTATTAGAACACGGTCGCCTGGCATGTAAGAGTTTGATAGTAAATAAAATAGGCCTATGTTATTGAGAAAACAATATTTTTTTTTATCTTATTTATAAAGTTTGAGACTTATTTAGTGTCAAGGAATAAATAGGAATAAAGAATAATGCAAGAAATAAACATTTACTAAGCATATGGATTTGTCCCGATCTGTACTTACTTTACTTTTATACTATATATAGTATAGTATAATACAGATCAGGACAAATCCATACATTTAGTAAATGTTTTATTTCTTGCCTTTTTTTTATTTCTCGACTCTAAATGAGTTTCAAACTTTATAATTTAGATAAAAAACTATTATTTTTTCAATAACGTATTTTATTTACCATCAAACACTTACAAGCCGTGTATTAGAATGACATAGGCCTACATACGGCACAATACATTTTCTCATCGTCATATTCCAGCCACAGAAATTTGTTGCGCCAATGGGCCCGAAAAATTCTTCTCTTCTTATCTACTTCGTATTGTCGATGTTTGGAAATGGCCGTTTCCGCTCGCTGTGTCCGTTTATTTGTTATTGTATTAACCGGTTGGCGGAAAAAATTGAAAATACTCATTGTAAAAATCAAACGATGCAGACGCTATGCGCGTAGAATAAAACACAAATCTGTCATGCGCAAAAAACGGATTTAGATATGCAATCAAATATATTTTCAAAATATGTAAAACTGTAGAACTCTTAGAGTACGATTAAACTATTGAGAGGGACAAATTAAGATAAACAAGATGAAAATCCTCGTTCATTCAAAACATCATTCAAGTTGGTCATGGAAAGGTTTGTCTGTGGGCGTTGACCTATATCCAGTCACATGGTTTCCTTCAACTTGATCTATTTTTAGCTTTCGCTCGAAGTGAAAATGGTCCTAGTCAGCTACCGCTTTTCTGAAAGTTATTAATATGTTAAATTTGAACAGAAAACAGAGAAAGCCAATTTAATAAAAATAAAGAGATAAAGCAGTATGATTTTGTACTTGTCCGCCGGACAAGTCACTTGTCCGACTCAAAAATGAGGTTGTCCCAGGCGGTTGGAACACATAATTTTCAAGCCCTGTAGACAAACTGTCATAACTCACGATCAAGGTCAAATGTACGCTATACACAGAACCGAATCAGTGTGTGTGTGTTAAATAAATTATAAATAGTGGGTTTTTTCACTAGACTTGCCAGTGTGGGGACAGAAGTCTCGAATAGAATCTGCATGATTTCGCCTATCTTTTAACATCAGAGTAAAACTATATTCTATCCATTTCCGACTATTTAATAAATAAATAATACAAACAACTCATTTGAACTAGTACCTAGCTTGATAAATAACATGGATTTAAGACACATTTGACATTTAAGCTAACTTTCTAAAAGACACACACAAAAAATATATATATATATATTCAAGTAGAGTCCAATGTTGTTGATGCTGTCCCTTCAATATTTTAATCCATTTATGTCATTACTGGAGAAGAAAACTCTTTAGTTTTATATTTCTTTTTTATTGCTAGATACTATAAAATACATAATTCGTGTATTTTAGGTAATTTGTTGTTTCCTTACAAATCGTGCTGATAGCGTTTAGCATGTGTTGTTGTTGTTGCGTTCGAGACAACCAAGCACAAATCTTGTCCTATATGCATGTTATGTCATCAAAATAAAGACATGTAGTTTCATGGACAAACCAAACATGAGGCTCTTTAGCAACAGGGGATTTCCCAAAACTGAAGTATGCTTTCTATTGAAAATTACTAAAGCTGATGAGAGCCGATTGACCTATACATCTAGGGTGTGCTGAGGCTCTCAAGGAGGGTGTCTTAAACACGATCACTGGATGGCTTTAATATGAGAACTAGGCTAGCAAACTTGACAAGTGATAATAACCCTCTCACGACTCACTATGCGTATTTATATATTTGTTTTTAAATGCTAAATCAGACTTAATTTAGACATTTGACCGTTTAGATACGATAGTCTGGTTCACACTTACTATAATATACAATTCAGTTACAAAACCCAAACAATTAAAATGCTTTAAGTAGGCATTTTTTTTATATAGGTTTGCGTATTTAGCAAAAAATGAGTAAATTTCTCAATTTTTGACAACTACAGAATTGGGCTATGCTATAACAATATAGCAATAGCCCCATAAAACATTCAAAATGCAAATTAATGTGTATTGAGATTAGCTAACCGTAAGTTGTGTTTGACTTTCTTTTTATTTGTGACTTTAAATCCAGATCAAGCCATGCAAAAATGATTTCTTATTTTTCAATGGTTCCGCTATAGCCCCATAAAAAGCAACTAACATCTTTAACAGTCACAGAAACTTGTCTGGGCAAATGTTTTATCCTAGATAAAGGAAGAACCGAGGACTGCGTATGAGAGTCATGGGGTAATGTGATATCTACCTGATTGACCAGGTCTTTCCAATCCTTAATGAGATGTAACATTTGTTTATTACTGTCCTCATACTCTGTCATAGAGAAGATAGCACCGGCTCCCCAAAGCTCCAGTTCACGGATTGCTTCTCTGATAGTTACCTCACCTTGAGCACGTTGATTTAACTCCTATCAAAACAGAATGAATTTAATAAATTCTGTTAAATTTCAAACTAAAAAAAAAACACAGTATGTATAGACATATATAGCCTAATTGGCATTAAAACAGCTTAAAGGTGGATCTCGATGAAATAGATAAATGCAGTTCCAAATTAATATAGTACTAAACAAAGAGCTTCAGTCACTGTTTTAATTTTTTTCTGATTAAGTATTTCTGTAACTTTCTCTCTTATGAGCCTTGAACATTAACTTGTATACTAAAACTAGCGAATGTAACCTGTGATTTGTAATTTGTTTACTCTGATGATAAAACTAATACCTTCTGTAAAGAAAAACATACATACATGTATCATATTTATTTGCAGTACATTCTTACAACTTATAAGTTATTATTAAATTTATGAGTTTTGATCAATTGATTTTTTTTTAAGGTGTTTGACATCATTTTATTAAATTTATAACAAAGTAACTTTCGCTTCGCTAAAACATTCAAAATGCAAATTAATGTGTATTGAGATTAGCTAACAGTAAGCTGTGTTTGACTTTATTTTTATTTGTTACTTTAAATCCAGATTAAGCCATGCAAAAATGATTTCTTAGTTTTAAATGGTTCCGTTTTTATAAGTATCAGACATTATCAGACAGGATCATCAGATGCTTTGGACAATCACAGGACACAATATAAAGACATCACAAACACCTCCGCTTCATGTTGCTGCTGAGTTCTGAGTCCATACCTTGAGTGCATTAGCATTTCTTATGATATGTTCACTGGCAGCAAGGATGTGACCAAAGTTGAGCTTCTCTAGAGTTGTTCCCCTTGGCATCTGAAGAATCCTGAAGAGTTCCAGCCAGTGATCCTGAGAAAGAGGCTCTCCACGTACCCACTTTAACACCGGTAACACATTCTGTGAGCAATAAGATTCATATTAGTAGATATGACAGGCAAGCTAACCGTAGATTGATTGATTAGTGTTTAATACAATGACCCAGGGTATTTTACGTATATGACGGCAAAGTATCCAACAGTTATGGACACACACAACTATAAAATATAACAGATTTTGCAGTAAAGCAGTATGTCTATACATGAAACACACTGCCCTTGTTTATTTGTTAGATTCCAAGGCTTTGATAAACTCAATAATTTGTTAACATACACAGGGTTCTGTCATAATCAAGGTATGGTTATAGTCAGAACTATGGGTGCATTCAGAGATTTTAAGACCAAAGGTTTTGGATTATTAAATTGTTAATTATTATTGCATATATATGATTCATGGCATTTCTCCACAGTAAAAAGACCCATTTACACAAAAATTGATAGTTAAAGAAAGTTAATAATTTTGCAAGGAATGAGTTTGAGTTTGAAACCTGCTGTCAGCAGCCAGAGCTAGGCCTGTATGATCAGCAAGCAAGACAATATGAAGCTTAGAGCTTACCTTGTAAGTGTCAATATCTTTCTGCAATTTTACAGTCATAGTTGTGGCTTCGTATGACTTGAGCTTTTCATACCATTCACCAAGGAACTCTTCAAACATGTATGATTTAGACCTGAGATAAAATGATAAGTAAGAAATGATATCCAATCATAGCTATTATCATATGATAGTTAAGTCTATCTTATTAAACTCATGGAAGAATTAAAATAATACTATAATTATATTAAAAAAAAGAAGAAGAAATAAATAAATATAAAAGAGAAGTGTAAAGACTCATTGTGATCTCAATGTTTAACTAAGAGTGAAATGTTTTGCATTCACCTGAATGAGATCCAGTCTTCCTTTGCCAGCTCAAGCAGTCCATTATTAAAGTCCTCATAGAGAGACCACATGCCTTCATAACGAGTCATGTCTTCTCTCAACTCATCAGCCAGAGGAAAGTCAGGGGTATCCAGGCCAAAGTGTTCACAGTCATTCCTACCAAAGTTAAACAATATCGTACTCATGTAATGTTTTATGGGGGCCAATAGCATGTATTATTAGAGACCAATAATGCTTTGACCTCAAAAATATCAAACCCTCTATCACAAAAAGTAATGCCATCTTTAAAATCAATAAATGAAAACATTTTATTATGTGAAAGCTTTGCCTTCACATTGAAAATGTGCCTAAATATAAACAACAGTAAGACAATTTGATTTATTAAAACAGATTAGCAAGATTATCCACTTACACAAGTTTAGATCGAGTTTCGTCCAGGTCAGCAAACTCCTGTCTCTTTTCTTTGATGATCTGAACTGCCTGGTCACATTTTGCCTTGTCACCATCTAGAGCTTCATCTCCTGGCTTAAGCTGATGCCAGCGAGCTGAAAACTTTTCTAGCTCCTGCTCAAAGGTCTTGAGGCGAGATTCTAAGTTTGTCTTCATCACCTCAACCTACAATCAAGCATATACACTTTATGAGCAAAGAAAAGCGTCAGTTAATAAAAAAAAAGCTTAAGGGATATGAAAACACATTTCACCATAAATATCCCATATGATACATCAACCCTCGTACAATTATTTTACCTTGCTTTTAAATGGCATTCAAATCTTATAGATAAGATAAATGTTTGTATAATAATGTAAAGGATATTGATCTATTTATTGATTGGTGTCAACACAATGCTTATGGGTGATACATGTATATACAGTACCTAACTAGAGCTAAACAACTGACCCGGGTGCTTATATGGTTTACTGTAATGAATTACCTGTTCTTTGATCATGAGTTGATGACTTTCCATCATGAGTTCAAACTTGTCCCATCGTGCTGTGAGATGTGAGAGAGAATCTACTCCCCCTCCAGCTACTGACCGTAACAACTTGTTCTTACTCTCAGCTTTCTCAAACAATGGTAACACCTATAAATACAATAAGACACTCAGTCAGCCCTTATGTGTTCCATTCCCATTGTCAATTATATTTAATCATTAAATTTAATCATTTAATATTTTTAATATTTTTAATTTTAATATTTAAATATTTAATCCATATTTTATTTGGATATATGGTAATCAATTCTGTAATTGAGATCTGATCCTTCTTTTTAAAGCTCATTATTAATTTAAATTTAATAAAACAAATATTATTTCAAAGACAGGGCATTGGATTGGAAATAAAAAGAAAGCCTTCGTATACCATGATAACAATCTTAAAAGCAGACTTCATGAATGTATAGTATTTAACTAGCTTACTTGCCTAGAGGTAGAGGGGGTTCAAAGCTCACCTGAATTTTATCTTTAGCAAACTCAGCATGTTTGGAGTTAGCTTCACCAATTTCCTCGACAGACTGTGGTCGTTGCGAGAGTGTTTCCATGGCTGTGTTGAGGAAGGTATCAATGGATGTGACCTCTGTGACAATAGACTTACGGAGTGAGGCGAGTAGGGCATCAAACAACCTCTGTATATGATCATCTATAACAGCTTTGACGGGGTTAGTGCTTACTGTGATACAATCCACTTTGATCATCCTATATCAAACATAATAATGGAATAACAGCTCATATCTAAATCTCACTATATTATTCATGATGTTTTTTTTCCACACATTTCCTTACTCAGTAAAATAACTAATTGGTTGCTTGTTGAATGGGGTATACAACCATATGTATGGTTATTTAACTTACTTGGCGACCACCCAGCCCAATGGGTTAAGGAAACCACCAATTATGTCATTGACAGCGATCAAAGACAAGAGACAGAAAACATGATTCAATAAGGCAAAGTGTGTAAAGAAATACCATTGTAACAACATGTACAAAATGAAGTTACTTACCCAGGTAATTTTTCAGCATCTCTGCCTCTGGCTTTTAAAGCTTTAAAGTTTCTCTCCCAGTCTGACAAATTCTCCAAGTTATCCAAAACAAACTGTTCCAAGTCGATGGCTCCTAGAACCACCCAATCCTAAGGAACAAAAAACACAACAACAAAAGATATAGAGCTGTTTGAAGAAAATACAAAAACTACCCAGGATAGATTCACTAAGATTGATGTAATTAACAGGTAAATAGAGGTGAAGGCCATGATAGCAACAACTCTCTAAATATTTTAAAACTTTATATAAACAAGTATGGGTGTTTTCACGATACAAAACACTAAGCTACTCACTGATAAGTCACCAATTTTAGACACAAACATTGCAAAACAGTTTCTTTGACTCTTTTTTATGTATTTGGTTTTACTGTTTGCATTGCGGTATAAGGCTTTTCATTCTTCATATAGCGTGCCATCCCAATGGGTGAAGGAAATCACTCCTTACCTCTCTAGTAACAAACAAACACAACACAGGACAAGCACAAGGCACAAACAGAAACACAAAAGTTCATAAATCAGCTGGCCTATTTTCAAAGCTACGAATTGTTGGTTTGATTAGGGTTTAACGTCATACTCAAGATGTATTTCACATATATGACAACAGATTGTCCACTTAAGATTGTTCCTTGCCATAAATGGTGGAAAACTGTGACGAAACCTAGTTATAACCACCCCTGTGATTACCAGAGCCACATCATGTGACTCCATCACATACCTGATGGTGGACAGAGGTTCTATCCACTGAACTGAATATCAAGTAGAATTAGTAGGAAAACCACTAAGCCACACCCAAAGGCCTTGAAGCTATTTATGAACTTCACTCACATACTCAAACCATGTGCTGTATTTCGATGGGGTATCAACCAGCAAAATTAAAATGTGACCTCATCTTTAACTGTTATATTGAATAGATTTTATCATCTTACCTTGAATTGTTCCAGAACGGCTTCAAGTCTGTCAAAGAGAGCCGCAGCTTTTCTATAACATGTGACAAACCCATCCACATTTCGGTCTATGATTGCTGGAAAGATCAGGTTTTCAGTTGATTCCCCAACACCTTTAAAATTGTTAGGAATTCCAATAAACTTCCTCATCTCACGAAAATACTTGGCCTTTATCTCTTCAAACGGTGGACGGAATTGAAGTTTCTGCTGTCTGCAAACAAATGGGGGAAAATCAGCCAAAAGAGACATGTATCTGACAAATTCACACAACACTAGGCAAGCTTCAGCTACCTTCCAAACATTAACTAAATATCAAGAAGGCTGATTGGTGATAGTATACCTGTAGGTGAGCTCCACTTTGAGTTCTGGCATGTTTTCATTGAGGGCCTCTAGTCCCATCTGGAACTGGTGTTCTAAAGCCTTGTACAGCTGGTGGTCCCAGTGGGCCTTCCAGGGCAACATGTTCTCAGCTGAAAAACCCTACAATGGGACAGGGAAAAAGATTGATTGATTTTACGCCATGCTCAAGCATATTTCACGTATATGATGGCAGTGTATATCATTATATACCAACAATAATTGACACTAGCATAACCAAGGTTGTGAAGATTTTCCTCCACTGCTATGTAAAGACGACATTGCTACTCTTCAAACAAAAAACCCTTCACCAGCAGGGCCAAGAAAAAATATCTCATAAAACAATATGGGTACTGACATACCGGTCAAACAATACAACTGGCAATAGTTAACACTGTTCAAATTTGAGTTTTAATCCACATGTGTGTCTATTGGAAGACTATTGAGTAGATGACGAACCTGTTGCACAAGATTGGCCATTAGATGACGGACATCCATCAGCTGTTCTTTCCACTTCTGTTGTTGTCGCAGCAAATCCACTGTCATTATTTGTTGGACCTGTAAATTCACCACAAGCAGAATATTAAGTTATCCTTTTTTTTCTCCATAATCATAATTTCAGTGATGCAGGTAATCACTGAGCACGAAACGCCCTGCATAGACTATATCTCTGGCTGAAGCAAAAAATAATAGTTGCTTATTTTGTATGTCCGTACTTGAGATTACTGAACTAGTTGAGAGCCTTGTAAGGTAATAAATACAACAACTACAGTAAACCAGACATAACCAAAAAAAAGTAGAGCAGACCAAATGACAAACATGCTGAAATAAGGACTGTTAACAGTTCAAGGTTCCAAACACAACATGAGACAGTTGTCACTCAGTAAAAGGCTTTCACATACACCAATGTATGAAAATCTTATAAAAATTGCCCCCAATCATGTTGAAAAATAATGCTTAAGAAAAAAGAAAAGACACTGAAGAAAAGAAGAGGTTATAAAATTTCTAAAAGTGGAATTAATACTTTATCACTAATGGTGAAATGTGATTTCCTCAGCCGTCTGTTCTCTGTGGTTAAACGGTCAGCTGCTCCCTGTAGTTTTTTAATGTACGACTCTAATTCCTCTGGGTTGTCCCAGGTCACTTGTACTGAAACATCCTCCCCATTTGATTTTGACACAGCCCCTGTACAAAGTAATTTTTTATGAAACATGAGAAAAAACAACAAAATGTATACATATGAAACAAGAGATCCATGAATGGATCTTGACGCCCCCACTGTTAAGATAGTTTGAAGAGAAGGGTCTAAGAGGGGACAGATTCATGATTTGATTTTCCGTCTTGTGCCTAAGC
>JARFOD010037064.1:0-10393 GCA_031763545.1 Mopalia muscosa | reverse complement strand
TTCCTTCACCCATTGGTCCCGCGGCCTTGGCTTAGCGGTAGCATGTGTGATTATTAAACTGAACCTGCTTCGCTTTACTGTTCACCTGTTTGAGTCTGCCTGTTCACCATCATATATATGGGCGAGTTGTTTTTGACAAACAAGCTTTAAATAGCTTAAAAGATCATGATATGTATCTGAGCTTTTACAGTTTTATTTTTTATTTTCTAGAAATAACTGTTCAAATTGTAAAAATTATTTTCTTCCTTTTAGGTTTCAAACGTAAAGAATTCCGGGGCAAATTGGCCATAGCCATTACCGCTAATTTCATAAATAGTAACACACAAGCGGAGGCCAGTGTTGAAGAAATAAGTGGAGTAGCATTCATCTTTAATCAGAAGTTTTTCCTTGACCTTCGAGAGCAGACAGGAATTGACCTTGAGAATATCGTTTATTACAAAGACGAAACTCACTATTTTGTAATGACTGCCAAGAAACTCAGCTTATTAGACAAAGGAGTCTTACTCAATGTAAGAATTTATCGGATTTTCATCTCATTCAAGTTTTACTGTGTGATTATTTAAAGTTATAAAATTATTATGTTATTTTTATAATTTTTTTTTGTGTATAATAATGTCCAATTGTATCACTAGCTATTGTATATATGCAGTAATTTGTGGATGTATATATTTATAAAATAAAAATGCAATATTGTAGCTTGTTGAAGTATGACCTAAAACAGTTTACGATAAATTTGATATTGAAGTTTAATAATCTCTTATTTAAATTGCGACGTTAAACGCCAATCAAACAAACAAACAAACTTATTTAAATTATATTTTAATTGAGTATTATTTGTTAAACCTTCAGGATTACAATGACACGATACAGTTGTTATCAAAAGAGAATGTTGACCAAGAGGCGTTATTAAACTACGCGCGTGAAGCAGCAGATTTTTCCACCAATCACAAACTTCCGTCCCTGGAGTATGCTATCAACCATTACGGTCAGCCAGATGTTGCCATGTTTGATTTCACATCAATGTTTGCTTCCCACAATGCATCTAGAATCACAGAAAAATATGGCCACAAGTTACTCATGGGACTTGTGGGTGATAGCTTATTAGAGGTTTGTATAATTATGTTAGTAACTATAATGGAGTAAGCTGGATATATTGCGCTCTGTAAATAAAATTTCAAGAGTCTGGCTAGTGTGTAAGTAAACCTATCAAACCTGATTTGAGAAAAACACATGAAAGTACTGAATGCATGGGATCTGCACAGCAGTTGGTTGTTTACTCCGACTCAGGGCTGCCCTGTGGCTCATTGGGTAGTGCTTCGATTGTCAATGGAGGATTTTGTCACATTTTCTTCTTGTCATATTCCAAACATAGGCAATTCAAAGTCAGTGCAGAACTACTATGTAACTAATATAACAAACAAGCTAACCATCTATATAACACACCATGATAATAGACTGCTGATTGGTTGTTACTGTTGCTCTGTTTCAGCCGTTTTGGCCTACGGGTACTGGCTGTGCTCGCGGATTTCTCGGAGCATTTGACGCAGCCTGGATGATTCGCAGTTTTGCCTCTGGAAAGATGACGCCTCTTCAAGTATTAGCCGAGAGGGAGAGCATATTTTTACTCTTGTCACAAACCACACCTGAAAATCTTCATAAAAACTTTCACGGTTATAGCATAGACCCAAACACAAGGTATGTCAACAGGAATTGGGAATGATTTACCATCAATACCCATAATCATTTTCAAAGATCACAGTGCTAAGAGCAACCATTTGTTTTTACTAATCATCTATCGTTTTTCATAATTTCTCAGATTTAATACATTTTATGTTTATCTTTGATGTTTACTCATTTACAGACATGTCAAAAAAGAATTTTTTATTGTTGTAATTGGCAAGATAAATACATACATGGATCTTTGCTCATTGGTCAAAAGATTGATTGATTGATGCTTATAGCCATGCCCTTGGGTGTTTCATGAACATGACAGCAGTGTATCCAATAGTAATAGCTAACACTACCATAAGATGTGAAGTGTTTTCCTATGCTGGAAAATTATTGTTCCTCCACTGCTAAATACATACCACCCTTCATCTAGAGGCCTGGGCAAAGTAATATGATAAATAAACTTCATAGAACATAGCCCTGTGAGGGAGCGGGTGGGCCATGGCCCTTCAGAATACTCCCTCGGTTTCCTCGGTCGATCGTAAATGGCGAGAAAAGAGGTTGCTTTCTGTTGCCCTGGTGTTCGCAGAGCTTAAGGGTAACGGGAAGCAGATCTGTTTGTTCTGTATTTGTGTCCGTCGTCATATAAGTGAAATACCCTTGAGTACGACGTTAAACACCAATCAAACACACAAACCTATCTTTTGATTGTTTGCTACCTGCTCCTTTAAGTGTACTTTCCTTCGCCCATTGGGCTGACATGTTGTCATGAGTGAAATAGCCTTTAATATGCCATTACACACCAATTAATTACACAAGTACAATGCATTGTTTTTATTAAAAGAGCTTGATTTGCCTTAAAATCATCTTTGATAACATACTTATATACTACTAAACTCAAAACATTCATATCATCAGCCTCACCTTGTCACAAACAATCACTAGTAACTTAGTGGCAGACAAAATCATGCAGTCAGCCCTCTGACTCTGCTTTATTTATTTTCTTGAAAATTGAAAATAATTAAAAGATTTGGTTATGTCCTTCCTAATTTTTTATTTATTTTGTGGCCCAAGTTAAAAGCAGTATTATTTGTAATTTAAAATTATAAATATAACCCCAACCTATGTCAAAAACAATATGTTTGTTGTCATGCGTTCTGAACTGGGAGGAACATTCTTTTCTTAGCATAGCAAAACACTTCATGGCTGTGTTTGTAAGGCTGTAAAGTATTGAAGTACAAACCTGACATGTAAGTGAAAATATTACAGCATGTAATCGAACAAATATATGCTTTCTGACAAATGTCAATGCTTTCCAACTGGAAAATTCATTCTCTGCCTCTCTGACACAATTACCAAGTCTTTTAAATAGCTTCCAAAATAGCATTTACTAATTGTATGGACAAATTTGAATTGATTAAGGGTTATCCATCTATCTGCTGCTTTCAAGCTGTCGATATTCTTTTTGTGAAAGGACTTGTTACTTTATTTGGGGTTTTTTTACATTTTTTTGTTTTTTACTTCCAGGATGTCAAATTTTGGTGTTGAACTAAATCGCTTATTAGAAAGATGTCTGAAGGAATCTCGCTGTATTGACACAGAGTCTCTTTGTATTGTAGCGGGCGAAAAGGTAATGTGATAGGCCCTTCTGGTGAACATGAAATTCTCCATTGAGTTAGCTGTTCAAAATTTCTTTGGATTTCTTCATTTAATATAAACATGGTTTTATGTGATTTCTTTCTCACTAGATGTCTGTTGAAATCCAAATCCCCATGAGTCCATGACATATTGAGAATAAAATCTATTGTCTCAAGAATACAGTATGATTTATTTAATCTAAATCTCAGTGCCAGTGTGATTATAATAATTTGAAGGAGTATATAACATGTATATTATTGACTCATTTTTTTATCTAGGTTTTTATCACTTATAACAATAAATGGATGTTATGTACTGCAATTACAACTACATTTAAAGTACAATATAAGGTTAAAACTAAATTTTAAATTTATAAATTCTTTTGTTTTTTTTTAAGGTGTGGTCAATTCGAGTAGATGTACATGTTTTAAATCACGAGGGGAATATCTTAGACTGTGTTAGCATAGCAGCTATTGCAGCATTGTCACATTTCAGGTAAATCTGTCACGAGAGAAACATCTTAGTTAGACTGTGTTAGCATAGCAGCTATTGCAGCATTGTCACATTTCAGGTTGACGTTAAACACTAATCAATCAAAAACATTTCAGGTAAATCTGTCACGAGGGAAATATCTTAGACTTTGTTAGCATAGCAGCTATTGCAGCATTGTAACATTTCAAGTAAATCTGTCAAGACTACTATTTACTCCTTACATTACCTGATTAAAATCAGCTCTAGGTCTGTAGATAAATGTGATTTTAGATAAACCTTGCTCACTTAATGAGAACCCTGGCTATATTGAAACTAAGTTAGTTGTAAGCATTTTATCTGGCCTGTTTAACTACAAATACATTGGGATTTTGTAATTAACTGGCTGTATTTGGGAAAGGTGTCAATGACTTTGTGGCGTGATATTTTTCTTTCAAACATTTGTAATTGGAAAAGTTGTCCGTGACTTGGCTGTGGGTTTTTATAGGCATCAGTAAGTTTCCTCCACCCTTAATAATCATAACAATGCTTTCATATAAGTGAAAATACCTTAATATACAGCTTATAACATAGTCAAACCGATTTAAGAATAAAAGTTCAGTTTTACATTTTAGGAGACCAGATGTTACAGTTACTGGAGATGAGATCACTGTGGTAATGTTTGTCTTTTTTATTCTTAACTTAAATGTTAAGCCTGGCCCTATTTTTACAAAAGTTTTACAGAATTTGTGTCCACTGCTGTGCCAGAGCAGGTAATATCTCTGACTTCTGATCCTATATGCACCGCTCACAACGTGACTCTAAATCACCTGGGGCTGGTTTTTCTGAGGTTTCCTCATGGTTTTCTATCATATTAAAGTAATGCAGAGTAAGAAGTTGACAATTCAATGAATTCATGATTTTAATTACTCAAATACCTTTGAATGCTACATTAAACCACAATCCATACAGACAAATAATAGTCGAATATGCAATTAAACTTCAATATCACAAGGATTTGTCACTTACATGTAAATCTCGAATACCATGGGCCACGGCAATGAAAGCAGGAAACTGATTGGTTCATTTGATGCATCAACGGAAATTGACAGTTGCAACAAGATGTTGAGTTAAATTTGAACTTTTTGGGGTTTCATGACACACTGTACTTTAAGCTTTATGTTATATTTTTCCAACTTAAACCTCCTAAATCGAGTGGTTGGAGTGGAGATTGCTGTTGCTCTAAGAGTTAAGGGGGAACATAAAACTGATCATGGTTTGCATCGCATTCGGGAACAGCTGCCCAACAGGTTAAATTAGCAAGGCTTTATTTTATAAGTAAGGAGAGTAGAATAAGCAACAAGCTATTGTCAGATATAAATAGAAACTAAAACATCCATACTAAACACACAACTTTATTTAATTATGACATAAAAGAGAAGTAAGGCCATATATTTTATATCCTTATGATACTCTATGATAATCAAGAGGGGTTATGATAACCCCTCTTTATGAATGCCTACCATGCTTTCTCCATGTTATTATCATACAGGCTACAGCCCCCGTATCAATTAATGGGGGGACGCTAAGAGAAGCAAACCAAACCTTCATGTGAATAGAAATAACACCAATGCTTTCAGTTATAGTGTCGTACTTGTATTATTCTCGGAATTTACACATTTAGACAAAAGGTGTATCTGTAACCAATAACTTATTTAATTTGTTACAAAATAAAACCTTAGGTTCTCAGGTGATTCTTAAGGGAAGATTGATCTGTTGTGTTTTAAGATATACAATTGTTTGTTGACAGCACCTGCTTGAGGAGAGAAATCCAGTGGCTCTTTCAGTCCTTCATATGCCTTTAACTGTTACTTTCGCTTTCTTTGATCAAGGGTATGTATCTACAATTAAATTAATGCTGTTTGGCTTTCATAACTTGTTCTACATAGCAGAAGAATGAGGTAGATCTGAAGAAAGAAAGGTTAATCTTGATCGTCTAGTTTCCCGCGGCCTTGGTTTAGTGGTAGCGTGTTCGCTTACTGAACAAACCTGATTCAATGTACTGTTCACCGGATTGAGTCCGCCTAGCGACCATCAGGTATATGATCGAGTCACATGTTTTGGCTCTGGCAATCCAGGAGTGGTTTTTACAAGGTTTCCTCTCGGTTTTCCATTGTAATAAGGCTAGGCGCAGTATGAAGCAGACCATCCATCGTCATATAAGTGAAATACCCTAGAGTACGACGTTTAACCCCAATCAAACAAACAAACCTATTTTTCTCATAATTCTTTCTTTAGTGAATCTAGCACTGTGTCAAACTTCTAGATGATAACAGGTTATATTGTTTTCTCCAGAGATTATATTATCATTCCGTCTTGAGTTCACCTATTGTTGTGGACATAATGTATTGAGACCAAGGATTTCTAGCTATGCTACATTGTAATTTAATTTAAGCTTACTTCTGTAATATTTCTTGATCTCAATAAATGGCATGAACATGCTAAAAAGCATGTCAAGTTCAAATTTCAAACTTAAATTCTATCAAGTTTTAGTGTATTACTTGAAAGTCACCAGATATATGTGAACATTGTCCTGAAGATTTTAAACTGGATTTATAGATTTCATTTTGTTTAATTTTTTACAGTCCTCTGGCTAAGGGTAGTTTGTTGGAAGAGTAGCAATGATGTCTTTATTTTGCACTGGAAGCAAATTGACTCCAGCATTATGGAAATGCTTCACATCTTGCTTGTGCTAGTGTTAATTATTGTTGGAATACACTGCCATCATATAAGTGAAATACCCTTAAGCATGGCGTAAAACACCAAGCAATCAATGAATCATTAATTTCTTATATGTTGTAGTTTCAATGGCAATTCTTAGTAGGAAATAGGTTGCACTCAAATTTGTTAATGAATTTTTGCAAAGGACTAACTACCCTGACATTATTCTGTTGCCATTTCACAGAGCAGGCCTAACAATGAAGAAATTAGAGCTTATTTTTAAAATAAACAATTACATCTTTTTTTTTCTTTTTTTTTCACAATTTCTTGCTTGACTTTAACATACATGCCGTTTTGTCAAACAAATTTTCTCAAGAGATGAAATAGTATACTGCTCATGACTTGTATTATTGTTTTACATTGTTTTTAGTAAATATGTATTGGTTGATCCCTCATACAAAGAAGAAATTGTTATGGATGGAAAGATGGTAATAGGGATGAATAAACATCGAGAGATTTGTACCTTACAGATGACAGGAGATATGTCTTTGTTAAAGGAACAGGTAAATTAACAACTATCCAAACATATCCATTATCACTACAAAGTCCAATCTCATTATGAGTGGTATTTTCCAGCCATAGTGTTATTGAGTTGAACAGAATTTTATACAGGTCTTGAAATCCTGTTTACGAATCATATCCTTTCTCCTGAATACTTATAGTTGTATGTGCATTACGTTCCCATGCAGGTGTGTGGTTATTTGTAAGAAGATTCTTGTTGCCCAGGTGCTCTCTGAGCTACTCTGTTGTGGTGTCTAGCACCATTAACACTTTAACTTAGTGTGCCATGTATTATGCCTCTGTCGACCCTCAGGTATATATGATGGAGTCACATGATGTTTTTCCAGAAATTGCGAGGGTGGTTTTATACGAGGGTTTTTCACTTTAATAAGGTGGAATACAGTGTGAAGTGGACAAACCGTTGTCGTCTATGTGAAATGCCCTTGAGTACAATGTTAAACCCCAATCAAACAAACAAAAGCCATGTATTATGCCTGGTTGCCAGTCACATTGGGAATGTTTTCCTTCATCTACTGGACTGGCACACCGTCGTATATATATGTAGGTGAAATAACCTTAAGTACGGCATATTAACATATTTTCACATTTTATGAATTAATCAGTTACATTTCTAAATTATGTCCAAGCTACTCAGGATTATGTAATTGCAGTATTATTGCTTTAAATGCTATTCCAATATTTTCAGCTTTGTTTTAGAGATGCTATGTGATCACATAGACAACCTGGGATCTTTTTTAGCTGATCTGTTTTACTAGTTATCCTTTATGCCTGTGCATTCAAGATTTGAACTTATTCGTTTAAAGCCCTGTGAGGAAGCGAGTGGGCCATGGCCCTGCAGAATACTCTCGGCTTACTCAGGCGAGAAAAGAGGTTGCATTCTGTTGCCCTGGTGTTCGCAGAGCTAAAGGGTAACCGGAAGCCAATCTGTTTGTGCTATCTATTGCGTCTTGTTTTTGTTGTCCTGTATTTGTCCCGTCTTGTCCTTGTTTGTTGCCAGTGGTGTCAAGGGTGGTTTCCTTCACCCATTGGGCTGGCACGTCGTCATATAAGTGAAATACCCTTGAGTACGACGTGCTACAATATGTATGTTCAGTTGAAGCAAGATTTCCTGAATGTAAATTTGCTTTGAGCCATTGTTTTTCTGTGGAACTACTGGCTCTTTTGGTTGTCTGTATCTTTACTATATACCATTGTTCTGTTTTAAACAGGACTGCCCGAGCTGTGGAGAGGATTGTTAGAGAGAACAGCTGTACTCCAGCCACAGTGGCAGTTCTTAATGGGGTCATCAAAATAGGTAGCTACAGATATGTGTAAAACCATCCATGGGGTTAGCAAGTGGGAAAAAAGGGAAATAAATCTATTCCTATGACAGGCAATGCAATCTATGTCATTAACTAACAATGTAATTCAACTCAATACTCAAATCTTGTGCATTGTAAGTCAATGACACTGCCAGTTATATTATTACCATATTTTTTGTCACTGGTTAACCCCATTGGGTCATTAGTTGGTGTGTTCATAGGGGTATTTCACTTACAGCACTCTGTGTCCTCCTATAGTTATTGTCCCACTTTTAACAACTTTACAAAAATCTGTAATATTTTGCTCTTTGGATATTTTTTCTCTTCCTCCAGTACTTATTGCCCATATTGGAGCATATTAGACTATGGTGCTTCTCCCAACCCAAGGGTTTGTTTGTTTGTTTGGTGTTTAACGTCCTACTCAAGGTAACCCAAGAGAACCCCAGAGAATACCTGTTGTGTCGCCTTGCTCTGTATATTGCCACACCTATGTTGATGTAGCTGGAGGGGGTGTAGCTAACAAATCAGTCAGTCATGGTATATTGGAAGATGGAGACATATCTATTGGACTTTGTATAACAACTGCCATTACAGGACTCCTTAAATAATAATAAACTACCGGTATAAAACAATATATTTTTGTTTCTCTTCACTCGTGAATCTGGCCCGTGCTAGTGGGCTTTCTGGGCCTACTTCGATGTACTGTTCACACGATCAAGTCCGTCTGTCAACCCTCAGGGATATAAGTGAGTGAGACAAGATGTGACTCCAACAATTGTGGGGGTGGTTTTTACAAGGTTTCTCCCCCAGTTTTCCATCGTAATAAGGCAATGAAAAGTGTGAAGTGGAGAATCCGTCGTCATATAAGTTAAATACCCTTGAGTACGACGTTAATCCCCAATCAAACAAACAAACAATCACTCGTGAATCTCAGTGGGTGATTTGATTTCCTTTCCCCATTGGACTGACGTGACATCTCTGGTGAAATCACTGTAACTATGAAAATGTAAGTCTATCTGATATAAGGGCTCTGTTAGTTATTTATTGAAAATGTTACTTTGGTTTTTAGGTTTATCAGACGAGGAGCTGGAGGAATTGTCATCAGAGAGGTCCGATTTTGTAAAAATATCGAGACGAGATTTACCATTCGTTATTTCTCAGGTTAGCTAATGATTTAAGCATATTTTGAATTACAATTAAAGTCTTTTTGTAACATTTAAATATACATTTAAACAAGTGAAATAACCATTTGAGTGCGGTGTTAAAACCTCAGTCAGAGAAACAAATCAAAATGGCTCTTTGATAGAAATTTGTGACGTCATTACAAAACTCTGCTATTATGATTGCTATGGTGACATGTGTAGGGATGTTTTTTAGGATAAACTGGTTCTGTAAACAACATTTTTTGAGATTCAAATTGTCTGTGTCCTTTCTATTTCAGAGATTGAGTGGTGGCACTACTGTATCAGCCACAATGATAGCAGCTCACAAAGCAGGCATTCCCATTTTTGTCACAGGGGGTATAGGTGGTGTTCATAGAGGAGTTGAAACAAGTGAGGATAACCTTGTTATTCAGTCTGGGTGTCTTAAGCAGCTTATTGGATTGGAAAGTTTGCAAGCCAAGGTTTTGGTATATAAAAAATCCTACATGTAATGTGATAAACCATACAACATAAAAATATCATAATTCAATAATTCTTATTTATAAATTTAAATTTTTTTTGGATACATGTACCAATTACATAAGTGTTGCCATGATATATCCAAACATTTTGCACAATGGGAGTTCTGGCCCATGTACCATAAAAAACTATAGTATACTGAACCCTGAATTTACCAGAAACTTGAATAAAGTGACCAATGAATATACATCTATCAACCAGTATTGACTTTTTGATAATCAGGCAGTGTTTCTGTTTACCGAAAATTCTCGGTCTTTGACCGAAAAAAAATCTTGTGGACCGGTAAATTTACTGAGGTCCAGTCCATTGGACCGAGGCTAAATACCATAAGTT
>JARFOD010037053.1:0-10393 GCA_031763545.1 Mopalia muscosa | reverse complement strand
AAAATCCCCTCAAAGCCGTTTTGCAGTTTTAACGCTTTACTTAGATTTTATTGGTTCCGGATAAAGTTGTTTTTCCGACAGCCAATATACTTTATCGGGCCTTCTGATTTGAGGTGAGTGATCCATGTTAAAGCATTTATGGCATCGCACCTCAAATCAGAAGGTCTGCCTTAGATAAGACATACACGACTGCAGTCCGAAACGCCTCAAATGACATGACGGTATTGCACCTCTTCTGTAGGTTTATACCTGTACATTGTCTTTCAATTTTAGCCAGAAATCAAGATTATCGTTTTAATAAGACTACATTTTAAAAAATAAGGTGTTTTCAATTTGGACATCCCCTTACTTTCCGTTGTTAATTGACTTTGATAGGAAAAGGGGTCTGACACTCAGGGACCCCTTTGTAATATAACATACGCCTCTGTAGCTCCGATGATATAATGTTGGACCATAACTCCCGGGTTCACACAATCACACAATCACACAATCTCTATTCACTTATTTAAAATATAAAATGACGAACTATATTTGAATAATTGTTGATATGTCCGGCAACAATTTGTTTATAGAAGACCCTTATCTTCAGAACTTCAGCCTGTAACCTGTAATGACAAACTTGTTGGCGTTTCCATTCGATGTAATATTAAAACTGTTTAGCCGGATAGATTTAGATCTTGGGATAGGGAAATTTCCATGGGTTTAATTTCTGCCATCACAAATGTTTTAAATCAATTTTTTAAAATAAATTATTCAGATTTAAACCTAAAGTAACACGCGATCGAGAGACTTCTCGCGTTATCTTGGGACCCTATATGAGGTCATTCTGTAAGTTTGGATTTCGACGGATTTTTACGATATAGGATAATAACAAATCTTCTGTAACGTAATATTTTGACAGATTGTCCGGTGATTTATGGCTTTGGCAGATTTTCTTTGATTTATGATTTTGGCAGATCTTCTGGGTTTTTTCCGGTCTTTCTCAGATCTTCTTATTGTAGAGTGAAACCAAATTCAATGATAAAGTCCCTTTATCCCAGTATCCCCTAAATGACAGTCTAGCTGACCTGGATTTAACCAGTCTGTTTAAACTGGATTGCATAATTTGTTCTCGCAGAAGAAAAACCAAAACCTCAATATCGTTTATTATGAAATAATGTAGCCTACTTATTTACATATTTGTCTTATTGGTATGTCCATTCAATGGAATGATTGATGCCAAGACTGTATAACTCAATACAGGATAGATAATATAAGCTAAATTAGCAAATTGTTATCAATGATATATACTAAATACAATACTAGCAACTATGCACACAAAAAAACAATTACCGTCAACAAGGATTTATAAACTGTTAAAATAAATGTATATACATGCATGTATAACATATTCCAAATGAAATATTGTATTTTAGCCAAAATTAACAAAACTGAAAGATGCGAATCCCCTGAACTCTCTTTTTTAAAATTCTATTTAAGGAATAGGAATTTTGTATGTTTCTTATGGTAAATTTGATTAAAACTAGATGTTTCAGATGGCTTCACGGGTGTCTCAACATACCCAGAGCCCTTCTGATTCTCACTATGGCCTCAGATAGTTTTATTTAACTTTCTCTGTATTGCAACTATATTACTATGTTATTCGACTCCCCATGCGCTCTAAGTTATCTAAGACATTTGGCCATCTGGGCCACTGTTTTTTTCTCCTTCCAAATGTTTAGCTCTGCTGCAGTTTTTGTAGCATAAAGCTATATGGCGCAAGTGAAGTTTTTGTAAATGCTTGAGATTTTTTTTTTTTTTAAATTCACTTGAATTTTTTTCCTTTTACACATGCTCTACATGCACATAAATACATACCTGCATATTGAGTCTACAGTATAAATTCCCTCCCTTCCAATTACACATTAAACATGGAAAGCCAACGCTAACTGCTACACATCAATTTATTAAAATTCCTTCATTTCCAATTTTGGTAAATCGAATGTGTAATTAAACTCAAGGTACCAGAACCGTGTGTGATATCAATTTACCTCTATCTGAATTTCTGAATCACTGATAAACAAAAACTCAGCTATAGGGATGATATCTATTAGCCAAACCTTCTTCAAATAGCCAAATGCTTAGCGAAATATTTTATCTACAGAAAACTTTTTGGTTCTTCTGAACGACAACAAGTTGGTTCTTTTGGCAAACTAGTGTTTTTTTTTAGGATACCAGGATGGTTCTTCCGGTAACCGTAGGAGTTCTATCGTAAATCTAGTTAATTCTTCTGGAAACCTTGTAACCCAGCTGGCACAACTGGTGGAAATCATGAGATTTTGTGACGTGGTATATTTCCACGGGATATACACGAGAATTGTACACTACTTGAAAACGTGAAGTTTTCACGGGATATACGTAAACATTTTCATAGTATTTAACACGTGATATACACAGGAATTTAACACGTGACGTTTCTACGGGATATACACAAGAATAACACGTCACAGGTTGACGTCAAGTCAATGCTCGTTTACTTGCTCAACTAAAGAAAGATGACGTAAGTTTTATATACTGCCGTCGACAATGGATGCCTTAAGTCACCGGTTTTAAAAAATGATGATCAGTTGAATTAATTATATGCTTGGCGGTTACGCGGTACGACAGGGTAAATGAACAATATTGATGTAAACTCATGTTATGCTATGACTTTGACGTTGAAAATTAAACAACGCGTAAATATTTTTAAGAAAAGGTGACTGCTGGAGTGATAAAGTGAAAATCACAACAATTTCTTTTTTCGTTGGTTCCATTCACGAAAAATTAGTCACGTGGTATTCACATGATTTTACGGAGGTTCTAATCACCTCAATTTAACGACGTTGTATTTATATCATTTTCTGTTGGATTGAACCACATTATATTTACCACGTGGTATTCATGTGGTTTTCTGGTAGGTCTATCAGTTCCCCAGTATACCATCAGTAAACCACGTGATTTCCGTGTGCTGTACCCTCTGTGAAGTTCTTCATGAAATGCTGTTGGTTCTTGCAAAAATCTATTTAGTTCTTCTAAAAACCCTGTTGACTCTTTCGCAACCTTATAAGTACTTCAGGAAAGGCTGTTGGTTATTCCGGAAAGCTTGTTGGATTATTTAAAAACCCGTCGTCCCTCTCTGAAACTTTTACAGCATGGTTATTCTGAAAACCCTGTTGGCTCTTCTGCAACCTTGTGAGTACATCAGGAAAGGCTGTTGGTTCTTCTGGGAAGTCTGTTGGGTCTTTTAAAAACCCGGCATCCCTTTCTGAAACTGTTACAGCATGGTTATTCTGCAAAACCATGGGATTCTTCGAAAAGTCTGGTTGGGTCGAATTTCTAGTTTAATTCGTAAACTCTGACGATTCCTTCTTAAAAAATCCCTTAAGATTTTACGTTGATGATTGTAAAACAAAGGGCTTTTCTGAACACTTGGTGGTTTTTCAGGAAACCCCGTGTTCATCAAAATTGTACTTATAACATCTTTAGAGGGGTTTGAACCAGTTTTCTCTGTTGCAGTTTCCTCCCTATAGCATTAATATTTCATCAATGTAGACAATTAAAAAAATGCACTCCGACTGGATTACATGCATGCAGAAGGCTTTCACAGTCTTAGACATTCGAGTTCAGATGTATATGAGTCACTGGTAAAATACTTGGCGAGTTTTCTCGTCTGGGAATTGTAGGAATTAATGGTTAAGAAAGTATATACAATACCTGTGTTCCTCGTCTTATCTGGTTAACCTAATAAAAATAATACAGCATATCAAACAGTTATACACATTACACAGTGGTATAACTTTGCGTACACTGGTACACAAGTTGGCTTAAGTCGAAGAGGCTTTTTGGTTCACAGAGCAAAAGGAATCTCCCCTCACGAAGGGCCAAATGAAAGTCATTAGTGTGCCAGTCCTTAAACCTGAGGCTACTTCTGTATGTATGAAGAATTTTATCTAAAATTGTCATTAACACAATCACGAAAGTACACTTAATATTTTGTTTGCCTTGCTCAACCAGACAACGGTACCCCCGTTTGTTTTCCTCGTTTGGCTTGGCAACCCCCTAAATCGCGGGCTCTGATGCACCGTCGTGGGTTTAGACTAAATAACAAATTTAACCGAGAACCAAAGAATTGTTCAATGGTTTCTCAAATTTCCAAATATTACTTTCAACTGCCATTTTATTAGAGGATTTGTAAGTGTGAGTGTTTTAAGGTGGGGGATGGGGGCAGGGATGTTGCTATTCGATAATCGACCATAATAACAAGAAACTTTGAGGGACGGTGTAATAATTTAAAAGGCACATAACCCCTTTAAAGCTTTCTCTCTATAGAGACGCCCATATGGAATCCGCGTTATTTGCTCAGATGTCGGCTGCTCGGACTGGTTTGTGTCACTCTATGGAACATTGTTCAAGTTCATTGTGCAACAGAGGCCAGAGAAATCGTCTAATGTCGCTAAGCAAACATCGTCGTTAGAGCAGCTGTCAACTGACCAATAATCGTCGGAGCAATTTTCGTTCGAATAATTAACGCCAGGACAATTGTCGTCGGAGTATACAACAGTCTAAGCTAATATCCGAAAGCGGTCTCTTGTGTTAACCCGGTACATCAGCTGGTATAATTGAACTTGGGGCTAAGGGAGCTGTGAAACAAACAAATGTCCATCAGAACATACGTACAATATGGTTTGCTTGGGAACTTGACAAAAAAAACCCCAAACTTAAGGACTTTCACAGCCTGTTAAAACACGAATGCATCAATCTTTGTTTTCCTATTAACACTTTGGCGATCTCACTTGCTTGTATAGATGGGCTTCAACAGAGATAGTCGGGGTGAATTTTGACAGGTTTACCCGTCTAAAATGCGCCCTCTTAGGCTCACAGTGCATGATACCCAGTGTGGCCTGGCCTGACTGATAGATCCAATTCCACGTCTTGGCAGGAAACTGACGAGTGGTGGTAATTGAAACATATAACCTGCACGAGGAGAGAAGTTCGGTCGGTGCGGCACAGTAGCCGATGAACGTTCTTCGGAAAGTGCTTGTCGTCTATGCTTAATCAATGTTATTTGTACTCGAGGCATTGGCAACATGCATGTACAGTGATGTTAGCAAATCTATAATTATTTTGTTTATAATACAATGTATTGTCAATCCATTGGGCTCTGTATAGCCTTCATTAAAAAAAATCACTGAGCAGGGCATTCTAAAATAGAATCCATTGTACTTCCTACGTTTAGACATTGTCTCTAAGATACGCCCAGGCCATCTTGTTTTGCGATTCTTTTTTTGCTGGTCCGTGGTATACGTCTCCCCGAATATCGGCGGAAATCCATGCGCGATGACCTGGCATTGCGTGCGAGAGTTGTCTTAGTCTCGTCCACTATAGAAACCCACGAGAATACGATTGTGATCACGGCATATTTATACAGATCCCTTTGTTTTATCCACTAACTTAGGTCACAGGTTATCTCGAGGATTCACATAACAGGATTACGTCGTGTCATTTGGTGCGCTCCACACTGTGGTTGTTTATGTCGTTTCTAAGGACACAGTTTTTGAACTCGCTGTCTATATGAGCAATTAACTTTTTCCATAACCAATCAATGAATAATTTTTGTGTCTTTTATAAAGTGATGATTAACAGTATTTTCGTAATTGTGGGATAACACTTTCGTAGTTAGAACATATACCTGTATCAGAAGGCCGGGTGACTGCATGCGATTCGGTGCCTAACTCTGAGGGTCGTGGGTTCGAGTCCCGGACGGGTTTCAACCTACAAAATTTTCTGAACTTGTATATGTTCTAACTAAGAAAGTGTTATCCCAAAATAACGAACATACTATCATAACCAATCAGTCTGTATCCGATAATTAAAGAGAGGACCTTCATCTGTAAGGTGAAAAGATTAGTGATGAGTTGTGAGGATCTGTACCCACACGTAGGGCCTATGCCCATTTGGAATTATAAACAAACACATCTTTATTTGATGAAAACACATATATAGGTAGGGCTATATGCGGCGACGGTGTTTTTGTTGCGACGGCGCTTGTTTACCAGACAAGCGATCATTACAGGCTAGGGTATGGAAACCGAGTTGGCCTACATGTCTCGACTTCCATACCAGCGGTATTGTTGTGGCTGTTATAATAGCATGTGGACCGAATAGAACAAATAGGATATAGACATAAAACTGGTTTAGAGCCAGGAATACTAACTGGCGTGTTGATACTAATCATCCCCTCATCGCGAGCCCTGCTTACTTTACACATTGTTGTCTGTGCGCACCTTGCAGCACTTGGTGCCATTATCGTGTTATCTGGATCAACTAAAGTACAGTGAGCTCAGTGAACACAATGTGCACGCGCAATGACTTGCACCTGCCACCAATCAAATTGATCATATGGGAAAAAAGAGCGTAACACAGACTTCAAAGGGAAAACCCAATGATTTTCGAACAAAACGTTCTATTTTCGTTGTATATTTTGAAAGACAACAACCCATGTATCATTTGTAATTGAGTAGGCGTAGCCGTTAAAAGGAGGGGTAAAGGCACAACCAAAGAAACAACACACACTGATAACTAGAGTTTTTATATACCTTTTTCACAAAATGCAGACCAAAACCAAGAATATGTTTATGAACAAATTTAAAAAAAAAATGAACAATTTTGACCTCAAAGGTGTTTTCCATCCTTAAATACATCAAAAACAGATAACCTCTATGTTTTGAATGTATGTGAAATAATAATCTCTGTCTGTTTTAAAGAGGAGACTTAATTGTCGCCTTGGATAATATTTGACCATGACGTTGGCTTATAATGGTGACCTCTTGGTCAAATTCATCAGTTTTGAATAATTTGTTAAAAATATTACTCCACGTCAAGAAGACGTTTTTTTTTTATTGCGGGTTTCCGTTTGTACTTGCTTTACGTTTAGTGAGTTACATAATGAGGTATATATCAGCAGCGGCAGAGGTTATAGTGCTGATCAATCATACGGGTGCCCATCGATCTGATTTGGTCAACAAGGTTTAAAATAGGGGAAATGGAAACTCACTGAGGTACAACAAATAGAAAGAACACACACCCGAGAGATCCTGGTTTTAATTAAGGCAGTGGCGGATAAAAATTTAAAAAAAGGGATTTTCAGCACGAATTAACCAATTTAAAGTTAACAAAAATAAGGTAACAAAGAATACTGTTTGCATACCGTGTGTATTTCCGTTAAGTCCAGAACAAAATGCTCGGATAGACAGTATTGCTTTCGCGAAGCGCGAGGAGCGTCGACAAAAAAAGTTTATCAAAATTCGTGAAGCAAGATTAAGACGGGACTTGAATCGTTCTGTTTGTTAAACCACATATTTATAAAATATCAAAAAGCAAACAATTTTACTTGGCAAGCAACCAAAAACACTAATATGGTACTACCAATCAAGTCAACTTACCCAATGTTTTTGTTCCATTACAGAAGCTGTTGATTCAACAATGCAGATGTACCGGTAGACCATCGGCTATCCTCCTGGTAAACTACTTCCTGCAAGATGACAATGGTACAACCTATAGCCTCAGCTTTGGCAGTGATCGTGGTTCTTGCTTCCACCACACTTGCCACTTGGGGTTGCCCGTCAGGCTGCTCATGTGGACCAGTAAGGGACAGGTGGACGTACGAGGCAGAATTTACAGTCAACTGTTCCCACATGAACTTGAAAAATGTTCCAAGGTTTAACGCTACTGGTAAAGTCGACAAGTTGGATTTGACAGTAAACAACATATCTGTGTTAGGAAATGCAACTTTTCAAGGAATCTTACCGAAAAGGGTGGACCTCGGAAGAAATAGAATTTCCGTCATCGAACCGGAAGCTTTTATAGACATTTGGAACGTTACTATCGACCTTGGCCTTTCGTCGAACAAGGTCACACAACTGCCTCAAGGACTAGACAAAATGGCGGCTCTTAAAACGCTAACCTTGACTCGAAATACACATTTAAAACTATCCGATGGTTCTTTTCAAGGTTTACTATCTTTAGAAAAGTTGGTTCTCTCTGAATGCTATTTGAAAAATATTCCAATAAGGACTTTTGACGATGTAACTGAAACTCTACAGGAACTTTACCTAGAATACAATGGATTAAAAACAATACCAAAAGCGGTGCAAAATCTCAAGCACTTGGTTAAAATAAACTTTGATTTCAACGCTATTACTCACTTGACAGCTGATGCGTTTAAAGGGTTATCAAAACTACAGACGCTGTCTTTAATAGGGAACGATTTTAGCCAACCGGAGAGTATCCACATTTCAGCTTTTAGGGATCTATCCGAGTCTCTTCATGTTATATACCTTTCGCAAAGCAATCTTGCAATTTACCCGAGAGAACCATTGGCGCCGTTAAAACGTCTACAAGGCCTGATTCTTTCCTCCAACAAAATTAAAAGGTTTCCTGCAGGTGCTTTCCAAAGTTTAGACTCCTTAAAAATGTTAAATCTTAACGGAAATCCAGTTCCATTGACGAACGAAGTCTTTTACGGGGTAGAAGACACTCTCCAAATCCTCACTATAATTGGACATAAGTTAAGTCAGCTTCCCGTTGAGGGCTTACAAGAATTGCATCAGCTGCAAGGAATAGATGCTTCATTGAATGATTTTGCTATTTTGGGAGACAATTTTACGAAAGGTATAAAGGCAGTTAGGTATACGTTACGCGGTATGAAGATTTCGACGATATCCCCAAAGGCATTTGCCGGCAAAAAGCGACCAGTGTATTTAGACTTGATGCAAAATAATGTGACAAATTTGAACTTCATAACAAACCCGTGTGATTTTGAATTCGTAGACGTGACCAACAACCCGCTGGTTTGTGATTGCCATACGCTGTTCGTTGCGATACATACTGATTTAATATTAAAGGGTAAGTGTACAAAGTTGCTCAATAATACTTCTGACTTGGATATCTCCAGCAGGGAGTTTAAAAAGGTGGCCTTTGGCCTTTGTAAAGGAATCATAACGTGGAATACTACAGAAGATAATGTAGGGCAAATTTATTGTCCAGAACCTTCGAGGATTCTGAACTCTTGTGAAGACCTGCACATGAACCTCTGGGCTATTCTCTGTCTTGTTATTATTATACGGCTGAATTCTTGATATATTTTCTACACAATTATCATAATTATGTGACCACTTCAAAGGGGAGAAATACGGCATTTTATACACTCGTTTTTGTGATTTATCTGGGACTTAAATGTTCAGACATCTCAGTAGAGCATGGGTGGATACACCTGTGTGTCATGAATACGGACTATTTGAATTTAAACTCTATGATAAGTGTGAACATTATGGCTAGGCTATCAAATAAATCGGATTTAAAGACCAATATAAACGCAGAGACAACAATAATTTCTAACACAAGCGATTGGATTCTTTAGTCATCGGCTCGTTGTGAACTATACCACGCATGTGAAGTGAGCGTTTTGGTTACATTCGTACAAACAATATTGGAGTGTATAATTTCTTGCTGGTTATTGTCCACTTTGGACAGTTCCGACATGATGTGAGATACGAGCCTCGGAGTTTCCATGGTGATCTACCCCAGTTGGTCATCCTTGAGATGGGAGATAACTCTCATTAATTTAAATTTATTTATTTATGGATTATATGCGGAGGTCGCACAGCAATAGAATGCATATAGGTAAAACGGGCATTATTTATTGTGTTTAAATGTGCCATCCAATTTTCTATATTTGAACTATAGCCAATTAACAATTGGATCTTGAACATTGGGTAATGTATAAACGAGTCAAGAATCATCCAGTCGGCCATGTCTTGCACTTTAATCAGTAAAGAGAAGAGCTCTACCAATACTGACCAATCAAAGCTCTTTCTTTTCCCACTAGGGGTCTACGTAACAAAACCTATAGCGTTTAGGAATAGCGTCCACGGCATGAGACCTGCTTGGACAGGCACGAACAGGACGTTTTTGGTTTTACCTTGTGTGGCTTTCGTCCTGTCTCATTGGCACATCAGCTCACATGACTAAATTTATCAACAGCACAGATGGCTTAGCAAATTAGCATAACCTGGTACTGACGATCGTGTAGTCGCATATGAGCTGCTGTTTTCTGGGACTTTGCATTCATGATTCAATTTTACTACAATAAATTTCAAAAGAAAATAGACACTGGTTGTTTCTTTTTTTATGTTATCACATTATTGTTTAAGGACTCTACCGCTAGTCAGGGGTAAAATTTTGATTTTTTTTCTTTTTTTGCCTTTCTGAAATCTTCTTTTCATAATCTTGCTAATGCAAAAAGTTTGACAACAAAATTTAGTATTTTAGAGTGTCTTTTTTAGATTTAAATTGTAAAATGCGTGCTTCAAAGATT
>JARFOD010037042.1:0-10393 GCA_031763545.1 Mopalia muscosa | reverse complement strand
AACAATGTCAGTCTAATGTTATGGAATCAAACCTTTCATTTCGTCAGATCTTTCACTGCAAGATGAATTGTCGAACGATTAATCTGTCCAACGATAACGTTTTATTTTACTAAATTCTAATTAAAATTAAATACGTTTTAACTTCAATTTTAAAGTAAGTTAACTTCAATTGTAAAATTAGACAATTCATTTTTGTGTCTGCATATTTGAGGAAAATGTGTAAATTGAACAAAAACCAAGATACCCAGCTCATACCATTCTCGACAATCTAGTCTAAGACGGGCAAGAATTACCGGCACGTATTCATGCAAAAATTCTATAAAGTCAAATCAATTTAACGAAATAAATGCCAAAATTATATGTGTTAATATTGCTGTTAATACCCAATAAATCAAAACTGAACGTCGAATTTAAAAATGGTATTCCATTTCACACAAGGATTAAATACAAAGTTATTCTGCTTAAATGAATCGCTCTTCGTTTAATTGGCATATGTCTAGTTGAGATTATAAAATTTATTCCTTTCTCAAAGATTCGCTGTATTATTTACTCTGGCGGAATCTTAACAAACCAGAAACATGAAAATCACAATCGAACTGGGTTTAAGAAACCCAACAGATGTATATTTAGTCTGCAAATCCCATCCAAAGCCCCTAGCTTCAATCAAATTCTATAAAGATAAAAACTCGGGATGAAACTAGAGCACTGATGACGGATGTTCATCAATTGTACTATTGATATTTTACAAACGGCACTTTATCGTGCAGCTATACATATCTGGGATATTTATAGAGTTTCAGCACAGCTAATATTTGCTAAAGAGATCACGTTTATACGGCTGCTGTATCTACAAACAAAAAAAAACGGCAATACATTTTCAGTTTGAATGGTATAGTGGAACAAAAAATGTTGACAAGAAGAAAGTTTTATTGAGTAAGTTTAACTCTGGATAAGAACTTTGTGTCCAACTCAATATAAACACCATCTAACAAATTAGTCACCTATATAGATTATGTAGCTTGATGTTATCAATGGCATACCCCTAGTTTCCTCCCGAATATGCCGTTCAGAAAGATAACATCAAAATCAAGTTATATGCAATAGTCTAATAATTCGGAAGTAAATGAAATAAAGTATGAATGAGAAGACAGACCGTGAAGTTTAATAAAGTTACAAAAGATTGTGTGCTATTTACTTTCGATATTCTCACGTTAGAGGGAGTTTGCAAACCCTTTGAAATAGATTTTCGTTGTTTTTGTTTACGTCCCTTTTAAAAAGCATAATATATTTAAATTGTCTGAATATACCGTCGAGAAAACTACGGTTTAAAAAGAAGACAAAAAACTTTGCACAAACATTGATCGATGCCTGTTACACATATAACCACAAATACACGATACTTTATTAGAAACATCTTGGTTCCTTTTTTATATACCAACTGTAATGTTAAATTCTACAGTATATATAAACCTTTCTTGTTAAGCGAGTTCAAATACTTCAGTCTATGACAGAAACTGGTTTTATGTACTTGGTAATAAAGATCACGCCATCGAAGATAAAGAAGATTTTTTATATATATATTGAAAAAAATTTCACAGTGTTCAATAAGCACCCCATTACTATACATTGACTGAATTATTTTATAATATTATATATAACAAACACTGAAAGGAATCGAAATACAGTATAGGTAATGAAAATTTCGCTGTCAAAAATTGCATGATTTCTTTAAATAAAGATAACTTCGAAATATTTAATTTCATCCCAATACTAGTATTTATACACATAATATAAACAATAAAACAACACTGACATGTTTTTACACATATATGCATTAGTTAATTGTAGATACCTCAGTCGGATCTAATCAGATGACAGAATTTGATCTCAAATCCGAGCAAGAGATAGCATCCGGTAATATGTTATTTTTTTTATATCAGTTTGAATAACAGTCGTCATCAATTAGTTATAAGGCCTATTTTAATTTGTATCAGACCTCGAATCTGCTATTAAGTTCAACGTTTAGTCCTATATATATTACAGTTTACCCCGTGATAATGAGATGTATGTTAGCCAATGGCTGATTAAAAAATAGAAAATCCTCAAGAAATAAAATGAAACCCGTTATTTGTTGACTCCGCTAACTTTTTTTCATATTATAAGCCTGAACAGCAACCTTTAAAAATGAAAAATCCATTTCTTGATAATTTTGTTATTTTGTCAGAGCATTTTCTTAGTTTGAACAGATTTAAGCTCTGATAATATCGCCGAATGAGACCTGTCCGGGAACACATGCCATTCAAGCAATAGGGCTACTATCTTTGTCAAAGTTCTTCAGACACAAATCCACCAGTACCGTTCTGGATCATATAGATAAAACCAGCTGATTGTCTTGTATCGTGAAAACGCCTCGCTCAGCGGCTCGGATGTTAATTTATAATGATATTATCAAACTATCACCTATATACAATACATTTGTTAAATTTGGGTCGATATAGGTCATAAACATCTTATAGTTCTGCGTGGTTCAGTTCTATTGCCCCCAGAACAGCGAGGCTGGTGTATAGGGTCATACACCTGTATATGTCATTCTAAAATACAAGGAGGGGGTTGATTAGAAAGTATCACATTTACTGAAATCTCAAGCCGTAGCAGTGCCAATGTCAAATATAAATCAAGACATTTGTATATTATATCCTTGATTAGCGATCAGCGAAGAATACAAAAAAGATACTTGTTAATTTTGGGAAGAATCCATGGACATCCATAATTTGTGCTGTTTTTTCCATGTGTAAAGGTTAAGGATCAATTGAAGACCACATTCTATATCCTTTGCGACATATTTCCTGTAGGTTTGTCGCTTATTTTAAAGTCAATATAAATCATACCCATTACGGCTTCAAACGGTCAGAGTAATTCCAAATATCATATTTCCATATCCCCTTGTACAAACAATTTCGCTTACATGGTTAATGTTAAACTGTGTTAGAAAAACGTATAGACGCATTAAACTGAAATGTAGACAGACATGAGTAAGCAGGGTTTGATTGTTTGTTTCTTTGTTTGTTTGTTTGATTGGGGTTTAACAGCGTACTAAAGGGTATTTCACTTATATGAGGATGGATTGTCAACTTCACACTACAGTTAGCCTTTTACTCTTTGTAACGATTCCCTACATGTATATGTCCAGTGTTTTGGAAATGGTTATAATGCATTAAGACATCAAATTCTTGTCCGCTTTTTGTAGATTCTATACACTCATTTTAATGTAAATTTGTTTTAATATTTGTATTATAAACGTCAGTAACAGAAATGATACTGAAATCTATATTAACAATATTAACTCTGGTTCTCTGGTCAGTTAATATGGAGTGGTTCTAGCCTACAACATAGATGCATTAAACAGAATATAACCTAACTTCAATAAATTAGATCTGAGTGTTTTGGTTATTTAATGGTTCGATCATTCCACAAAAGTATTTCCTTCTGGATTAAGATATTCTTACAGGGATTTATGTCCGTATAAAACTGTTATACACCATTAAACAGACTAATACAATTACTTCTAGTATTAGGTATACACCATAATGGGGATATCCAACATTTAAATTGTAAAATGATATAGACCGTTCGTCAATACAGATATCTGTAATCAATCCAATCAACAATAAATATGAGAAGAAATAGGTCCATATGTAGAATTTGTGTGAAGTCTGCAAGGCAGTTAACGACACACATGCAATCTGAACGAGTTCAAACAGATGGCGTCTCCCACACAGTATATACACCTGCGTAAATAGAATTCCTATAAGCAAACTACAGCATGACCCACAAATAGAAGGGAAAATGAAATACTTTATTATTTTCTTAATTCTAGGCATTTATTATAACGCTACATCTTTGGCTTAATGTGACGCTGGTGTTGTTTGGGGATAATTTAAGTGTGTTTGGATGTTAAAGAAACTTAAGATTGTTAACCTACGGACAAATAATAACCATGAACTGTGTTCTATATGTGTAAAATACAGGTATCTTGATAAAGTGTTCCTTCCCACTTCAAGAGTGATCACAATTAATAGGACAAGGTGGCCAATACATTTAAAACGATTAATAAGCCTTAAATAGAATGTATGTATAAGAAACCTTAACCTCTGCTGGTTTAGTATAATTAACGGGTTATTGGCATTAGTTATTAGACTACGACTGGTAAACTATCGAAAGGACGGACCAAAAGCATTAAAACAATGCCAAGGAAATGGCAGTGGTCGTTCAGCGTATAATACGCATGGTGCTACAGTTACTTAATTAATTGGTACATTTTCTGGTCAAACGGCCTGCCCCAACAATATAATCATGTTTCCTTACCAGCCCTTCATATCTATAAGCTGCATCATATTTCATCTTTCCTTACTCTCTGTTGAAGGTATTTTGATTGTTTTATTGTTTAAAGCTCGGACCAATACATATATATACATCTTATATTGGTCCCAGTTTTAAGTAATTGCCTACGATTAGCTTGGCTTTAATTCGCGGATATTTAGGGCGATTAGTAGACTACAAAGAGTCGGATGTTATCAAAGCATGCGTGTGTCTCAAGAGTAGCTGTAACTTTCAGGGGCTAACTTTAGAAACAAAGAATACCATTGAACGGTCCACCTGGTATGATGTTATAATGATGTAAACGACTTACCATCGAGCCACGTGTCTTCGTGTTGCACTATAGGTTGGCTTCCAGTAGACACCTTAGCCCCACCGTGCGATCCCGTTGAACTCGTCACATCGTCGTCAGTGGATCTTCTCTTAGGATGTCCGACCATGGCTTAGTCCTGATCAGCTACATCCTTAAATAAAATGAAAATAGTGGAAAATGTCATGACGCTGCTATATGTCCCACTCCACAAACATGGTCTATATCTAACATGAGATGTTGTTAAAGGCTCCGATTCACCGCTATACAGATCAATAAGAAGAGAAACAGCTATACGTCAGGACTTCGATCACTAAACCTGCATATCGAACAATCTACTTATTTACATAGCATATATACCAAGGCAAATCTCTCCGTATGCTTTTAAAATCCATGTTCCTTGTCCGACGATTCCAGATTTACTACTTGGCCGTATTTTGTCTTTATTTAGAAACCCAATACAGTATGGATCCCACATTTAAAAAAAAGAGGTGAATTAAATTTCGCGTTATCACTGTTGTCTTGTTTTAAGTTACACTCGACAATACCATAGATCGCATGTTCAAGATTATCGTTATTAAAAGTTTAACCTCACGTCAAGCGTATGAACTGTAAGCAATTCTTCAATTTTCACAAATCTTTGATTACCATATGGCTCGTCTTGCTCTGTGCGTCATTCGGTTAAAAACAAAGACCACTGTTAGGGGTTCAATTCTTTTAGCGACAGTTTATCAATATGTTTTCAAGAAGTACAGACATTTTGAAGTTTTTCTATGTACCTTTGCGGAGGTCACTCGGGGATCTGTCTCAGGTATGTCGATAAGAAATGCAACATATAGTGTTTAACCCACACGCATACATCTATATAATCATTGCTATAGTTACACACTTCGGATAGATAAGATTAGCTCAATACAATTTCAGATTTACTATTTAGTACTTTATAAAGCTATATAGCCACAGGCTGGGGGAGAGTGACGACATTATGCATGTAGTAATCGATATTAGTGTGGATAACTTAAGTGCAGCAAGTTAAATGTAGCATGATTTAAAAGGTCTGGCTTATAGGAGTTGACAACACATGTTTGGACTTACCTGGCAATGGATTGGACGGCATGTCCGTCATAAGTAAGAAACAACCTGAAACTTTACGGTCCTGAGATAGAGTTAATACTGGACAACACCTGAATACAAACGTTTACCTGTCCTTTTTCGTTCTAAACCTAACTCTTGACCTTCAGCTAAAAAATAAGTCCTATTTTACCCGACAGACTTTCCCTATGCTACAGAATGGAGAGTATTTTTCAATATAACAATATAAGAATCAATATAATATTTTTGTCCGTTTCCATTTTAATTCATTTAAAGCGCGGTTGTACGATGAGTTCCGTCATCACATGTATAACATTAAACTTTGTGAATAAATACTAAAATTAAGCAATTAGGGTCATTTTGCACACGGAAACACAACCCCACCAACTGACTTAACAGGAGAAAGCTGCAGATGGGAATCTGACAAAGAACAAAAAGGCCTGCATTTAAACTTTAACGGAAATAAGGCAAATTATTTTCAAGTTATTATGTGACAAGAGTATATAGATTTCAAACTAACTTAATTGCTGACATATATAATTTGTGATATTTGCTTAACTGGAAGACGGCTTATTCCTCGCTAGAAGTAATAAGGCAGTTTATCTATGAGTTTGCTTTTAAAAGCTGTTTGCAGCAAATTCCTGCTTATATATGGAGGACGATGGAGCTATATATTCCAAAGATGAACGTCTTCAGTGAAACTAATGGTTTTTATATATTCCAACTTTGAAGTTAATTGGCGAATAAATTTTGGAACTTATGTCCACAACATATCTACATTCTCAGTCAACGCCAAATTTATTTTTCGAACTTGTTAAAATGTCATCAGTACTGTTCCAATATTAGGTCAATTGATGGTTTTTTCTCAAGTTACGATGCATGCCCACAACACAAAATGAGGCTATAATTGCAAAATTGCGCAGCGGGAGTAACACTTTTCATCTCTACAGGAGAAAACTACAGACAAAGTTCGACGTCAATTCGCTAATTTCAAGTTAATATATGTGACATGTGTGAATTGGCCAGGGCCAGATGAACAGAGGCAGACTAACTGACGGACGAGGTTTGCTTGTCTAGCTTTCTGGAGACAATAGAATAGTTTGTCATGTTTTTGTTAAAATGCAAACTGAAAAAAATTAATTCAAATGATCAATCTTGAAGAATGTTTGTATTCCTTAAAAGTTTGATATAATAAACACTGCTCTTAAGTATTGTGTTCGTCGGATTTGTTTAATTGCCATCTTTAGAAGACAAAAACCCTTTCTGAATTCTGTTGTTAAAATAACAAATCACCACTAATTCATATTGATCGATATATCAGTGTCCATGTATAATTAAGATAGACGGTATCAGCGTTATTATCCTCAAAATCTATTGAAGTCATTTTGCACTTATCCAGCAGAATCGACCACCAGGAAAATAATATGAAAACAATCTTTGTAATTTGATCAATTAATTTAATTCATTCAATCTAAGCAGGTGATTGCTGGCAGACTATTGTGACAGTATCGATCTGCAGTCATACTTCAAAGAGTACAATTATATGTTGAGTTGTGTCTCACGGCCACCTTGAGGTACTTTAGTCTATATAGAATTGAACTAGGACCTTCAATGGACCATTCTACCAAAAGGGTTTATAAGTATAGTCCAACAAAAACGCCTCGACGCATATTGCTTAATGCCGCCATCTGACCCCCAAAGCCGATGTGACTGCTATAGCATTGTGGATCTCAAACAGTCTGTAGCTCATACCATGGAGTTTTCAAACGTATTAACTTTAACGAATCGAAACATTGCGATTGGCCGCCTGTAGTTTGGTTAATCGCAGTTAGGTTAATTTTGTGTGATCTGTATTTGAATAAATACAGAGAAAACTAACTTTGTGACAATAAAACAAAACAGGAAACAAGTCGCAAATATTCTTTCTCGAATACTGTGACTATAGATGTAAATAAAAATGAAGAATTTCGGTCTCCTTTGTTCCAGGGAATGAATCTCAATATCAACGATCTCGTTTAATAGGCACACTCGTTCATTTAGAAATAGGCCGTGTTGAAACGCTGTTCAGGACAGTCACGTCCATTGGTTACCGATCAAAACGTCGTGTCAGAATAATATACCCCTATGACACGTCATTGTTCTTTTACATGTAAGTTGTTCAACAGGAGTTCTAGTAAAGGTAACATACGCTCTAAAAGGCGGCTATATTCACCCTTAACTTACAGATAACCATGGTAACCACAGATATTCGAAACTAGGGTATCCAACATGTAATTTTTTAAGGAAGAGTTTCAAAATTTCATTCAAAATTCTGATTGATAGAGCATGTTCACATTGGACGAGGGCTGGTTGTGAGAGAGCGCGGGCATCCAAAGAAGTGTGGAATCGATTGGGACGCTAAGTTTTTGTCATAATATCTTGTAAATATATTTAGTTGACATGGTTACCACATATACGATGAATGGCAACAATGGTAATCGCTTATATTGCCAAATTGGGCACAGTGCACATCGGGAATAGCAAAAGGTACAACTGCATTTGAAGGTCAATGGGACTACCAAGATTCAGAAAGATAGTTTTCCAGGTGAAACAAAATTCATTTCTATATATGACTGAGGTCACCTTTTTATCCATGAAAATAAAAAATAAAAATCGTTAATAAAATCAGTAATAGCAAAACGGACTACTCCAATTGATAATGAACATGGGCGTCCGCAGAAAAAAATGCAGGGGGGGGGGGGGGGCTGGGAACGACCCCGCAGCGGTAGCCCAGCCCTGTAAGGGCGAGCGGGGGGATGGCCCGGAAGGGGGGGTGTACCCAGCTTCTTCAACAAGCCTCTCAAACAGGTATCAATGTGACAGCTTCAAAATCTATTGGCAAATTTGTTCAGCTAGGACAGCAATGTATGGAACGAATATTAACGAATATCCTTCCGTAATTTAAGGAAATTTTGTAAATCTGCTATTCCAGGAGAGGCTGTTTTATGTAATCTGACACAAATTTATACAACATGGCACAATTGCAAGAAACTTCGTAAGTCTGGTTTTTTGCGTTACTTTTTCGTTAGTCCTACTTACGAAAAAAATACACTTTCATGAAACTTCGTAAGTTATAGCCTATTTTAAGATGTCACATGACAGCCACTTAATTTTTTCTTAAGTTTTTCGTAAATATTCTTTTCTTACATAACTTAAGAAGTTTCTTGTAAATGTGCCTAACAGGGTGGTTTAAAACAAAAAAGTAAAACAATCGTTATATACCGTTTGATAGGCTTAATTTCTGTATCAAAATGAGACTATCTTTCAAACATGTATTTTTCTATGTCTTGAATTAAATCAATGAATTATCTTATGTTCTACATAAACTCCCAGAGAAAGGTTTCTTAATAAACCTTAGTCTCGAGTTGTGTTATGGGACACCTACAGCCATCTCGAGAAAAGATAATGACCATTAACATGCATGTATAAAGATAAAATAAAAATGTAGCCAATAAGATATTGGACATGGGTTAGGAATCAATCAGCCTTAAAACTAGTATTACAGAGAGATACAGATTGACCAATGAATGTGTCAGTATTTGGGTTATTTTAGTATAACACTTTCTTAGTTTGAACACATTCTACTTCAAAATCAAAGTTCGATTCCCGGATGGGTTTCAACCCCCAAAATTTTCTGAACTAGAATCTGTTCAAACTAAGAAATGTTATCCCAAAATAACGAAAATACTGTTAATCTTCACTTTCTGAAAGACACAAAAATTAATCAATGAATATGTTTTGTTTAACATAATGAGTGTTACGAGCTGTCTGATACAGAGGGAAGTTTCGCCTCAACCAGTAGGTCCTTTCGATGTTTTTTCTCTTCTATACTAAAATGGATCTTTGTGAGAGAGAAGAAGACATTTTAGGCACAGTATTTTGACATTCCTGTAAAAAGAGAATACTAAACTGGGTTCGTCGTTGGTCATATTTAAAAACAAATGGAACTATTTCGTTTTAGACCCTTTACCTGGTTCCTAATTGAAACCCAGTTGATACAAAGTTTTAAATCCAAAAGTCTGTATTTTTAAACGTTTCTGTCGGGTTTCAAATGTTTTAATTATAATGAAATAAAATTTTGCTTGCCTCCTAGATCCAGATATCGTCGTTGCAGTCTTCTTACCGTTATTGATTATATTGTCTCCAGTGTTTTGTATATATAACATTTTTGTTGTAGAGAAACAAAAATTCATTCCTTAGTGAAAATCTATACTGTCAAAAAAGTAAGGCATAGATGAAATTTTACAAGAAAGTGTTGAATTTTGTAAATGTTTCGTTTCTTGTGTACAATGTCCATGGATTATGTTTCTCGATGATTCTTGAATGGGACAACGTGACCAACTACACTGACAAAAAACACACACGTTGTGGCGCGTTTCTGCGCAATTTCGTATTACACAACATGAACTATTCCGATTTTAACGAATGCAAATGAAACTTGGGGGAAATACTGGGGTGGTGATGTTTATTTAGAGCTGAAGTTCTGACAATGTGTATTTCCCATTTCACTATACACGCGTTACAACATGCCAAGACTTCGAATGAATCGAAACATTGCGAGTGGCCTCCTCTAGT
>JARFOD010037031.1:0-10393 GCA_031763545.1 Mopalia muscosa | reverse complement strand
ATATTATTAAAAGAAGCATTTTGGATCAAAAGGGATAACCCAGACCTTAACAATGGATTAAAAGCTAGCAGACAACTATTACTGTTCACCTGTTAGCCTGAGGTATAACATTGTTTGTTTGTTGGGTTCAATGATAAACTCGAGGTTGTTTCACTCAGCCCCAAGAGCACCATAGCACCAGAGGGCTCCGTCCCATTCCTCTACGTTGAACATCCCACTCAAGGGTATAATTCAGTTACCTGTGGTGATTGATGGTAGATTTTTCACTCTGCCTCACAAACATACATGTACGAATAAAAACCTAAAAGAAACTTGGTAAAAATCATTCCCGCAAAAGCTTGACTCCTGATACATAGTGAGACTCCCTCATATATTGCTATCCACTTTACTACATGTACAGCCATGAGTGTGTGACCTTTTTGATGGCAGTACTGGTAAGTAATAACTGTGATTGTGACTATGTGACCTTAACAATAACAGTACTGTCAATGAATGATTTGTGTGCATTGTGTGATTGTGATTGTGTGACTTTGACAGTACTGTACATAACATGTTTGTGTAGATTGTGTGATTGTGACCTTAACAATAACAGAACTGTAAATGAATGGTTTGTGTGCATTGTGTGACCTTGACAATGACAGTACTTTATATTCACAGTTTGTGTGCATTGTGTGACAGTTTCCAGGGTGACCTTGACTATGACAGTACTGTATATCAACAGTTAATGTAGATTATGTGACCTCCTCTGTGTGACCTTGACTATGACAGTACTATATATTTACAGTTTGTTAAATGTTTGATTGGTGTTCAACGTCATACTCAAGGGTATTTCACTTATATGATGATGGATTGTACACTTCGCACTATAAGCTTACACAGCCTTATTACGGTGGAAAACTGTGAGGAAACCTCATATAAAGCACCCCCACGATTGCCGGAGCCACAACATGTGACTCTCTCATATACCTGATGGTCACCAGGTGGATTGATCAGGTGAAAGGTAAATATAAGCAGGTTCAGTTTAGGAAGCACACTTGCTGCTACTAAGCCACAGCCACAGCTATTTACAGTTTGTATGCATTGCATGATCATAACTGTGTGACCGTAATGATGACAGATCTGTAAATGGATTTATTTTTTTGGGGCATTTTGGGACAGTAAAGTAACCTGATATAAAGTTTTGTATACATTTTCTGTTTATGCGGAAAATGTGACCGTGGCCTGGTGATCATTTCAGGACAGCCAATGAGCCATTCACATGGAACTGACAAACAATCATGTTTGTGCAACCAAAAACCACGACCCAACATTAAGTAAGCTAATATTTACTGCATTTATATATATTAATTGGACATTACATTACAGATAATTATTGAAATAAAATCATGCCACAATTTACAACCAATTTACCTGCTTTCTTCCACTTTCCTATGCTGATTTTTGGTTTTCTCATTTTACAGCTTCCCAGCCAATGTACATAGGAGGTAAGATAAACTACAAGAGCTGTAATAAAGGACATCGAACCATCTGACTTTACCTATTTATATACCCATGTATGTGTTGCTATATCTCTAATTTTCTACCAGGATCAATGATATATTTTCAATTAAATTCTGAAAGGATTAAAAAAACTTCCTGATCTAGCTCACCTTATCCGGTTCAATGCGATGCAAGTCTGGGAGTTAGATGGTGGTGAAAACGGATTCAGCTTGGAATTGATTAGGATGGTATAACACAGTAATAGGTACATGTACCTTGTGATGGAATAACAATAAATTGTTTGTTTGATTGGGGTGTAAAGTAATACTCATTTCATACCGCACTTTGTTTTACTACACCTGTACGATGGAAAAACATTGGGAACCCACAAAATAAACCGTCCTGTGATAAACAGCTTGAAGTGGAATGGCAAAGTGGAATAGCTTGGGGCTTACTGTGATGGGAGTACACAGGTAGAAAGCTTAGGGTGGATTATGAGGAATCTATAAGCTTACAGACAAACAGTCTGCATGGGGTGGATTATTACGGAATTACAGGACAAGCGAATCTGAGGTGGATTGTCATGGATTTACACAGTAAAACAGCTTGGGGTGGATTATGATTGGTTTTTGACAAATGGCTAATCATGTCATTTACATTTTCTTTCACATCAACTAGTGAATAAAAAAGTTCAGAATAGATTTTGACAATTAGCAGAATATTTACAATGTAAGCTGATTTTGTACCCAATCCGATTCCGACATATATACCAGTCAAGAAAATCTGAATGGCCCATAGACTCCTTGACATTTGCCCGAATGAACTTAGTTAAAAATACACCTGCATTCAATTCAATAACATGATTAACAAGTTAAATTTACTTCTAACATCTATTTCTAAAGTTAATCATGATTTTCAAACTATAGACTTCTTACCAAAAAAAAGTAGTGATAAAAAAATAATTTAAAAAACCTCATTTAAGATTGGACATAACATGGTGGTCTTTGTAACATTTGAAACAGTTGACAATACAATCATTGTTTAAGGATGTGACAAAGGCCTTTGGGAAAGAGGCTTCTTTGTTTGGTCTGGTTTTCAACAGAAGTGAAGGTATGGCTGTTACAAATACTAAGAACTAGTCCAGTTATGAGTATCTTTATATGTTATAATCACACCTTTTTATCATATATTTTCATTTTTTTTGTTGTTTTTTTTTAAATAAATAATTATGACTGTTTGGGTGATAGTAGATTTGTGAAATACTTTCCACATATTATTTCACACATATAAGCTTACAGTACATGAGAAATACAACCATATATGGCATAAGGCAATCATGGCAAGTCTGCTGACCTACTGTTTGGAAAAACCAACAAATTTACCAAGGTCAGACTATCTAGTTGATGGAGGAAACAACCCACTGTTACCAAAACATCTTCAACAAAGGTGTTGTAGCCTTGTAGGAAACAAAACACTGTCAACAAAACATTGTTAACAAATCAGATAACCTACTAGATGGAGGAAACAACCAACTATCAACAAAACATTGTCCTCAAAGGTGGAGAAAACAGCATACTGTCAACAAAGGTGGAGGAAACAACACACTGTAAACAAAACATTGTCAACAAGTTAGTTAACCTACTTGATGGAGGCAACAAACCAGTGTTAACAAAACATTATCAACAAAGGTGGAGGAAACAAAACATTGTCAACAAAACATTGTCAACAAATCAGATAACCTACTGGGAGGAGGAAACAACCAATTGTCAACAAAAGTGGAGGAAACAGCACACTGTCAACAAAACATTGTTAACAAGTCAGCTAGCCTACTGGGTGGAGGAAACCACACTGTCAACAAAACATTGTCAACAAAGGAGGAGGAAACAAACAACTGTCAACAAAACATTGTCCTCAAAGGTGGAAGAAACAAAACACTGTCAACAAAACTGGAGGAAACAACACACTGTCATCAAAACATTGTCAACAAAGGTGGAGTAAACACACTGTCAACAAAACATTGTCAACAAAGGTGGAGTAAACAACACACTGTCAACAAAACATTGTCAACAAAGGTGGAGTAAACAACACACTGTCGACAAAACATTGTCAACAAAGGTGGAGTAAACAACACATTGTGCATAAAACATTGTTTACAAGTCAGCTAACCTACTGGGTGGAGGAAACGATCCACAAGTCAACAAAACGTTGCCAACAAAGGTGGAGGAAACAATCCACAAGTCAACAAAACGTTGCCAACAAAGGTGGAGGAAACGATCCACAAGTCAACAAAACGTTGCCAACAAAGGTGGAGGAAACCTTTTTCAGTTTACAACCAAATACGAGGGAACTAATTCACAAGACAATGAAGATATCCCCCTGCACAGATTGATACATTAGACATTTAGGTGGCTGGAACACGCCCCTGGTTCCCAGATATCATTGCTTGGAACTTCACAATTTATCAGTGAATGATAAGAGTATGACTTCTGGTGTAAAGTATACATTTACCACACCCTGTTAACGCACAATTTCTCTGAGACATCACAAAATCTGAACTAAATACCTTCCTTTAGTTCACTTTAACATGAAAGACACAATAGATTGATTTGCATGCATAGGAATTTCTCTAGTACCAAATCAACCAGTTAAAAAAAGAATCCAGTTAAAAGCCAGTACTGGGACAGTAATCTTTTTTTCTATATCAAGAAAAGAGAATTAAAATAAAGGTTTATAATGGAAATGGAGACAAAGAAAAAATGTTTCTTCTCTACATAAAAGAAGCTGACTAGCTAGCAGATCCACCATTAAAGGCTTTGTTTTTTTTGATATGCTCAAAACCCAGTCAAATCCCATTTCAGACTGTTGTTCATGAACTATTTGTATACAACACAAGAGTAGAAGCCAAGGTATGGTGCTAATCAACTTTTCGGTGCAATGTCAAACCTACTGAGTGAAAAACAACAACATTTGGGATATCTACAGAAATATATGGAGGAAACAATTTTCCCAGTTAATTTAAGTCTGAATTTGTTCCCAAACCTTGTGTTCACAACACATACAGATGTAAATATTGACAAATTATGCAATGCTGGCCATTTTGATTTATTGAACATTGACCAATTTATCATGAGAAAACCCTTGTGGTACAAGTTAATCAGTGAATTTATTCTCAAATAATCAAGTTTGCAGCTCCAAGGTGACAAAACTGAAAAATTATGCAATGGCCGTCAAATTGTTTTGCATACTTTCGTGAAATGCAATTCTATCCTTTGCCTAAGGCTTAACAGAAGAATGCTTAGGACCAAGTTATTCTGTGGATTTGTTCTCAAGTCACCATGTTCACAAACCATAAAAGTAAATATTCTAAAATCATGCTATGGAGGGGCCATTTTGTTTTACAGAATTTGTTGAAATACAATCCCATATGTTGTCTTAACAGCCTAGGAGGAGGCTATATTTTATGTGGATTCAAATTAATCAGTGGATTTGTTCTCAAGTTATTATGTTCACAAAACATTTAGGAGAGAATAAGATGTATCGAGTTCACAACATATGTACATACATGAATATTGTAAAATTATACAATGGCTAGCTGCCATTTTGTTTTACAGAGTTTGGAGGCATTAATATTAAAAAATTAAGCAATGGTGGCCTTGTTGTTTTTAGTAATTTGATGAAATGCAATCCTATCCTATGTCTTAGTGGTAGGAAGTTTTAACTTCTACGTTTCAAGTTAATCTGTGAATTTGATCTAAAAATAAACCTATTCACAACACAAACCTGTGAATATTGTACATGATGCAATGGTGGCCATTTTATTTTATTGAAATTTATGTAATCAAATACTATTCGGTGCCTAACTCTGAGGGTCATGGGTTCAATTGCTGGTTTCAAGCTGCAAAATTCTCTAAACTAGAATCTGTTTAAACTAAGATCAAAGTGCTGTCCCAAAATAACCTTCGATTTCTAAAATACACAAAAATTATCATTTGCTTCCAGCTATTGTAGCTGTTTCACTCTCCTATCAGAGAGGTAGTGAATGTCCGCTTCCCATACTCCAATGAAAATACTGTTTATCTTCACTTTCTAAAAAACATAAACATAATCATTATTATTTTGTGTTCAAAAATTGGCTAAAAACATAAATACGGCAGGGCTCCATGTATAAGCTTATTGACAAAAACATTGGAGTTTGTTAGCATACCACATGTACCCATGTACAGGGCGCTTTCAAGAATAAGACACACCCCCCCTGAATCGGCCCTGATCAAAGGCTAGTATTAGGATGGATGCCAGATGGTGAATAATGATAGGCTTGGATCAGAGGGGGGGTGTCTTATACATGTATGCGTCTTGTACACAAACTCCAATGTTTTTGTCTACATACATGAAGCCCTGCCTGTTTATGTTTTTAGAAAAAATTTTAACACAAAAAAATTATGATAATTTTTATGTATTTTAGAAAGTTTTAACTTTTAGGTTTCAAGTTAATCTGTGAATTTGATCCCAAAATTAACATATAAGCTTATCCTAAGTTTTACCTTCCCCATTTTCTTGTGGCCATGTTATATGTCAGGTATCAACGCCATAACGGCAAGCCTGAGTTTTTTGCAAAGAACGTGGGAGCTGAGCTGCAGTGCCTTCGAATTTATTATCAGTCATTAAATAAATTCTTCTAGATAGCTCCCAGCCTTAAAATTATATCCATAGGTTACCTGGTAGCATTATGTCTTGGTCTCTGTCATTTCTGATAAAGCATTGTTGGTATTTCACTTGTTATACTGCCGTTTGAATCTGATGAATCAAATTAAGATTTCTTCTTTGGAGTTTGTCAATGGGCATTAATAGGGTGGAAAGTGGGGAAGAATTTGAAATGGAATGCGATTTAGCTGGATATTAATGGTCTGGTTGGTGTGAAATGCAGATGAATATTTATCAGAAATGACTGTTACTGATACCTTACAACACCAGGCACCTATGGATATGATATTGGGCTTGGTATCTGCTTAGAAGTACTTATTTTCAGAAAATGGGGAAGGGACATCCTTTAAGGCTACATGTAATGCATGTTTTATTGATAAGTTTAACCAGCATCTTGTTGCATACATGTATAAGCTTAAGCTTAAGTTCTATGAGCGCCAGCGCACTAGGAAGCTCCTTGCCATGTTTTTATTTTGTATATTTTTTATATAAGCATGTGAGATTTACAGAACAAATTTTTTTCATAATTCCATATGCTCAAGTATTATTCTGATTTGATCACACTATTTACATTGAAGCCTAGCATTACTTTATTGCTAACAAATCAGTATCAATTATAAGCTTATCTAACAAGAAGATTTTCTCTTTTTGAAACAAACACTGGAAGGAATAACAGACAACAGCACAGGCGAGTAGAATTATTATGAAAAGCAAAACAACAAATATAATTACCGGATGATCGTGGTCTTCTTTAGACAGCCGATAGCTTTATAGTCACACACACTTGTCCTAGCTATCCGAAATAGCCAGTTTGGGAAATGTGTATGCACAGGAACAATTATTTTAATACACAATCAGCAGTTTACAAAGACCTATGTCCATTGTTTGCTTTGATTTGACCGCATGGCTTTTGTCCAGTAATGAAGAGGAGAAGGAATGTTACTTGACATTTCTACAATGAAGCGCTGTTGTTGTCATGTCAGAGCTCGTCTGGAACTGACTGAATACAGACATGACTCTGAATTGTGAGCAAATCTCAATAAATAGCAATCTGTAGTCATTTCATTAAATTTCTATTCAATAAGCTTTGATTTAGTAGCTCTTGGCTTTTCCACGATCTACAATTATTCAATTATTCGCAAAGATTCACAGTTAAAAACTGTCTATTTCCCGGCAATGTCAATCACGTTTGTCCTTTCGTTGACAAGCTGAGAACGTAAAACTTCCGGAAAACTACACCAATCAAAAACAAGCGAGGTTCTCTAGGATGTTCTCCAGACCACGAGTCGCATAAACTACTGATCTATTTATAGTAGCAGTATATTTACGTTACATAACAACATCACGTTCACTTGGCTTATAAGTGTTTGGTAGTAAATAAACTACGTTATTGAAAAAATAATAGTTTTATTAATTATTCATTGAGAGTCGAGAAATAAATAATAAGGCAAGAAATAAAAGATTTACTAAATGTATGGATTTGTCCCGATCTGTACTATACAATACACAGTATAGTATAGTATGGTACATATCAAGACGAATCCATAAATCTAGTAGGCCTAATGCTCATTTTTTGCTTTATTATTTATTCCTGTTTATTTCTGGCACTAAATGAGTCTCAAACTTTATAAATAAGATTTTTTTAAAAAACTATTATTTTCTCAATAACATATTTTATTTACTATCAAACACTTACAAGCCAGGCAACCGTGAACAACATTTAGTTCTTACATAATTAAAATAGGGTTTCTTGTCTTATTCATCCATACAAACTACTTAAATTAATGTAACTAAAAAATCACATTATTTTCTGAAATTACGAGTTACAGCTTTAGAATAATAATTAACTGGATTCTTACCCATTTGGGTAATAACCGAAATGTCTCCTGCGCTTGTATACGGTGTCTTATTATTTTCGATTCAAATCTCTTCATTTTATGCCATAAATGCTGTTGTTCTTCTTCCTTTTTTTTTTTTTTTTTAATTTCTTCTTTTTTTCTTTTTTCTTTCGTTATTTTGTTGGTTTACGACCCGTCTCTATTTTATTATATGTGTTACATTGTTCTGTATACTATAACTTCGTGATACGCTATACAGATCTGAATCTGTATATAAGTAATTGTCATTCACCTCACTATGGATATGGATAGAACAAGATTTGACCATTGTAACTGTTCCATTCACATTCACCTTATAGGGTACTACATATTAGCCACAGGCCAACTGCAAAAGATAGAGAAAAAACTAAAACAGAAACAAAACAATAAAAAGGGTGGGGGAATTCTATAGCTCACAATATAGTAGCTGGGACATGTATGTCGCTTTTCTGTACCCTCCTTCTCAGAGCCCTGCGTGGGACCTGGCAACTGATGGGCCCTTGTTGAAACTGCATGCGGATATTTGTAATTCTATAAAATTATTGTCAGATTTCCGGGGATATTAATGGCCATATAGGCCTAGCTTATATGGGACATGGTTACTTTCCGTGGATTTACAATTATTTTTATCTTATTTTTACTCAAGAAGAAATATTTCTGCTAAAGTAGAAATACTTTTCACCTCAGTGAAACTAATTCCCCCTGGAGTTAAAATATTTATATTTATGTAGAAGCTTTTTTTACTCAAGTTAAAACATTTCTTCTAAGCAGAAATACTGTTCACGTCAGTGGCAATAATTTCACCTAAAGTTAAAATATTAGTACCTAAGTGGAAATAATTTCCATTTCAACCCAAGTTACAATATTTGTTCTTAAGTATTGAAATAATTTTCACCTCATAGGAAATAATATCTACTCGAGTTCAAATATTTTTTCTTAAGTCGAAAAACTTTTCAGCTCCGTTGCAATATTAATGTCTACCAAAGTAACAATATTATTACCTAGTTAATAAACTATTTATTCTTAAGCAGAAATACTTTCACCTCATTGGCAATAATTTCCATTCAAGTTAAAATATTTATACCTAAGTCGTAATAATTTAAACGCGAGTTTTAATATTTTCACCTAAGTGGAAATAATTCATTCTCAAATTAAAATATTACTACCTATCTAGAAATAATTTCCACTTGAGTTAAGATATTATAAATGTCAATGACAATATTCATTTGTTTCAGTGGCATTTTAGAAGTTGTAGATGATCAAAACAAGTGATAACCCATTTTTATGGATGTCAAACTTCTTTAATATTTCTCACGACGTGTCTTTATCATGTGTATGTGATAATATTACAGTTTTATGTGAGATGCCCTTTCCAGTCGATTAGCAAGCCTAGCAAATTGTTAACACATTTACATATTAAGAAAGCACGAACTAGTTTAACTAGAATTAAGATTTTTTTTTTTTTATATAAATAGAAATATTTTAACTGTATAGTAGGAATTTTTGCTTGAGTAGAAAAATTTAAACTTGAGTAGAAATTATTCCCACTGAGGTGAAAATTATTTTTACTTAAGTAGAATTTGTTAAACTTGAGAAGAAATTATTTCTATGGAGGTGACAATTATTTCTTCTTAAGTTTTAACTCGAGTTGAATTAATATCTACTTCAGAAGAAATATTTAAAACCCAGTTGAAATTAAATATGCTTAAGCTGTAAAGATTTCAACGCTCGTGATAATATTTTATTTTGAGTAAAAACTATATCTATCGAGGGGATAATTTTCTACTCAAGTAGAAATTTTGAAAAAATATTTGTTAATCCAGAAAATGTTATGGTGTCCCTCAAGTTAAACCTTTTTCTACTAAAGTAGATATTATTTCCACTCTAGTTAAACTAGTTCATAATATGCGAATGTGTTAACAATGTGACAGGCCTGCTGATTAAGTGGAAAATTCGTCTTTTGTAAGACACTGTTGGCGGTTTATGGAAGAAGCATCGTTGACTGTGCCACGGATAATATTCTTTTTCATATTAAAATTCTCGTAATTACGAGAATCTTCTTTTTATTTTGCTAGATATTGTGAAATATGCCCGTTTTTCTATCAAATTGACATTTCCATTCAAGCTGTGATCAATCTCTGAACAGGCTAACACTAATCAACCACATGCGGCGTCCGTGAATAAGTGGTCAGGCAGTTAATCCTCTCCAGGTAGCTACCTGTATTTAATTGATTGTCAAAATATCCCTGTTGTAAATAAGTTTTATCATCAAAGTTAACGGTCTTCCAGATCACGATCTCAACTTTTGGAATATGCAATGATAAAAAAATCGCAAA
>JARFOD010037020.1:0-10394 GCA_031763545.1 Mopalia muscosa | reverse complement strand
ATAAACTAGAAGTTGTAATCCATAAAGCCTTGTGTTATGTTTAGTACATCATCTTCTAAATGCCTCTCAAACAAGTTATTACCCAAGACTGTATATGAAAACTTAAAATAAGGAAAAATTATTGTATTAAAATTATTAAGAGCCGTGTCACGTGACATACAATAGGCCTATCGTATTCTATTCAGAACCCCAAACTGTTTTGAAACTTTGTTACATACATAATTAAGTTGTCCTTTCCACGACAGGCCCTTTGTTAATTTATGGAGTTTTTGTGAAGTCACCACAACCATACAAACAGTTTTGGATTCATTTATTGATAATTTTATTTCAAACGTCCATTTTAAAATATTTGTAACATCTGTATTTAATTTTTCTTGAATTGCACTAATATTTTTACCTGTGCACCACTGGGTGCTGTCGTCTGCATACATATAAATTTTTGACATTGAAAGGCATTCTAGTAGATGATTTATGTATAGTATGAACATTAAAGGACCCAAGAAGGATCCTTGTGGTACACTGATTGTAACATTGTTGTACCTAGAAACTGTACCAGTCCAGCTAACTGCTTGCTTATGGCATGCTATACGATTGGAACCAGGCCTGTGTACCACTATCTACATCATAACATTTTTTAAACAATACATTCACATTAAATGTATCAAAGGCTTTTTGTAAATCTAAAAATACAACGACCGCCAGGAGTCCTTTATCAATGTTTTTATCCAGTTATCAATAATTTATTTTTGATGTTGTTTCCCCAGAATGTAGAGGTCTGAATCCAGATTGTGCACCAGAAAGACATTTGTTATCCTGCAAGTACTGATATAAGTGCACAAATACATGATCTTACTTGCACATGGCAAGGCCTGTTGTTTTCGATTTGTAAGACACATTCCAGCTTTAAAAAGGGGGACAACTCTAGCCAGTTTCCAGTCATCAACAAATGTATTGGTTTTTACACATAAATTAAAAACATAGGTTAAAGGATTTGATACACAGCAGAAACTAATTTTAAGAATTTACCGGATATTACATCTAAGCCAGTGGCCTTACTACATGTAGTTGGAAACTTAAAAATGTCGTCAAAAACTAATTTATGAGGGGGATATGTGGACCAGAAGCATACACTCGCACTTATTACTCGTTCACCAAACTATTTATTTTTGCCAAAATTGAAATGACCTATTTTTTTTACTACAAAACATGTATAACGGAAGCAATTAAAGCTACCGGGCGTATAGCACAAGAAGGGTTGCAACAAAGTAGACGTGATACTAAAGGCATTTAAGTGAATTTGTTTTAACAACCATCATCAATGCAAGCTTCGAAGACCTAAAGTGTATTCAAAAGCTTATTTGGATGGAAAATATTGTCCAATCCTTTATCTAGATAATATTACTAATGCTTTCTCTAGATCAGATCAGATTAAGCAGACGTTCCTTCGTGCAACTTATCATTTTGTAACTGAACGAAATAAGGCAGTACAATCACGAGGCGATATAGAAAGGCACCATAGAGAGAATGTATACGCGTTGACCTTTACCTACAAGAGCCCCCGACAAGCATGATGAAGCGCTCTCCACACATTCGCGAAATAACAATTATAATGCCAATAAATATTAACAATTTATTGGCTGTTTCATATTGAAACAAAACTTGTCCAAAGTGGTTTCAGGAATAGCTTTCTGCAATATCACAACGTTACTATATTGGAATTCTAAATATAATTTATATAAAACTGTAATTAAGAGTAAAGATCCAACAGCTCATTAATAATTTTCATCCTTTGTAAAATCCTTTTTCTCGACTAACCCGACTGCACCGGCAAATGTTCTGAAACAAATTGAACGTAAACCCTTTGCTTCGTTCCAATCCAGCCCTCCCGTGACGTGTAAATATGTACAGAAAGGATGGCGGGCTGATACATGAGTCATAATAGCAGAGAACAAACTACACTGCAGTTAAACATTTCAGGAAAAGCTCCGCATTCCATCTGTGTGTATATACATTTTCGCTCTCAATAGTTTTAGTTTCTTTTGGAACAATTTCATTAATGCTTTGGTCTTGGATCAATTCATTCCAGATGTTGCTAAGTATATTACCTGACGCGCCTGTAAACTGATCGGCGAATATATAGGACATATAAACGTCAGTAGTTTTAATGATTAAATGATTCCAGTATTTTGACCCAAACAACTGAATAATTGGGATAAATGTAGAATCTGTTGTAATAATTGTATCTAACTGCATGTGAGCAACTAATGTGGCAACCATCTGTTCATTCAAAGCAGAAAATAGCTATTTAGTGAGATGGTCATGCATTTCTTGATCCTAGGAAATGTCCAATGTGTCTTTTTTCTTAAGAGATAAGCGTTATTAAAAAAAAGTTTTAGTTGTTTTGTTCACACATTTAAACATGCCTGAATTGATTCACACACTAGTTACTTAGATTATTTAATAGGATGTCTGTTTGATTGGAGTTCTTCCTCGTAGGCAAAGATATTTCACTTTTGTGACGAGGACATTTCCAACTCAAACCGCCCTACTTAAAAACTAGTACGAAATATACCCGTGATTGCTGATCCCACAATAGTGTAATTTCACTCCTATGAAGGCGTCCCAGCTATTTCTTACAAGAACAAAATACACCCTAAACATCAGTGGCAATAAACAATAAAAACAGAACAGTCACAAGAGCCGAACACAAACACTCTACAATACATCGATCCATAACTCTGTGATCACTAGGACACAGGGTAAATGGACGATAAAAGCTCCAACATACATAGAGGCATTTGTGAAAGTTAATGTTGTTAAACGTCAATCCATAATAAGGTCAGTTAATCTTGTATCCAATTATTTGCAAAAAACAGTTATGTGTGAAATAACATCGCTTATAGACTATGTGTTACTCTTATGCAACGTTCGGGACTCCTCGTTTTTACAACTCGTGCTGTATTTATTACTGGTACTTACAAAGAGAAGCATTCGAGAGCACTGCTACGAGTCGTAAACACGATTTTACGACTTGTCAATTCCGTTCGAGTGCTACTACGAGTGGAAAATACTACTCGTCAACTCGATGCTTATCGAGTTCGTGGTCGTAATTACGACCAATAGTTACCCAACGTGTGGTGATTAGGACTGTCCGGAACGCAGCATAAGTTACATCACTAAAATAGAAGTCTCTAGAAAGATAGCAAATAGGATTCGTGTGACATATGGTATGTCCACTCCGATTATATCAATACAATATTTAATACAGTTTACTCTGATCATATATATAATAGTGATTCAAACAAAGCAGAGCAAGCGGGGAAAACTATCGTTCAACATTACCCCGACCTGTATGCGTCAATGACCTTTCGTATACAAAGATCCTTTTAGATTTATCTCATAACGCTCGGCCATAAAGGCTGTCTGCAATTGTTTATTTTCAAACCAGCCATTAACGTAAATCTCACAATAGGCTGCTTTGCTGAATTTGAATACCGTACAATATTGACATTTGATAATAACCATTTAATGGTTTGATAATAAACCGAAATATTGAGTCAATATGAATTTTTCGTCTTTCTTTGGAGAAGTCACCTTACTCTACTACATAATTACATTCATTATAAGCTCTATAGCTTACCGTACACTCTTCTCTAGCAAATAAATATATTTCAACAAAAAGCAGATGCGAATAACCAGTTGTTCTTAGTCGAAAAGGCATGGTGACAAATTTCGATCAACGCCATGTGACATACTATTGTCGCGTTCCGTCGTAACAGTTCACAGATAGACGCACACTTAAGGCTTATAGGAAACTGTTGATATCGCGTTCAACCAATTCTGGAATAGAATGCTATCTGCTCCAGCAACATTTGTTGCGTCGGCGACTACTGCACAAGAACCGACCAATGGGAATGGTTTCGGAAAAGAGAGTGGAAAGGTATGACATATAAATCAGTTTTTACCTATATGAACGTGTCACTTTCATCAACAAAAATTTCTCTGTTAGGTGTGTTTCAACGCATTTTTCAAAAGGAGACATTCTCGTCCGAGAATTTAGGAATTGGAGTACATGCCCGGGAAGCAATATGTTTGAAATGTTGTCTTTCATAAACGGTTATAAATATATAATCCAGACTTAAATGTACGTTGTAACTTGGACTGGACTGTCTAGAGATCTCTGTCAGATGTACTGAAGTAATTTTTGAACTAAAAGATTGGCATATGACACTATTTGGATAGCGGGGAACATGGTTTACATATTAGATGGTAGTTTTAGCATCATGTTCGGGAGCAACGGTCCATTGGAAGAAAACACATTAAGGCAATTGATAGAAGGGAAAGAAAACGGTTGCGGGCTGAGACGGTTTGTTTACTTAGAGAAAACCTGCGACTATGTCCAAATGATAGACCCGCGGAACAGTTTGTTCAAAGAGGATTATACTGTTTGTCAGTCCTTCCCATCTCGACCATTTTACACGTATTTACACACCAAATAGAACATCTAAAGTCTGAACTTGTGAGAAGATATTGGATTACATCAAGTGTAATAACGTTTATTGGTGAAATAAGAGTGCTCATGTTAAAGGCTTCCACATGACATGAACGATATTGCTTTACAGTAAGAATCGGTATATATAGGTATATATAGTTCGTATGGTTATGCGCGGCTTTCCATTGTTGTCATAATTGTCCTCGTCTTAGTGGGATGATTGGTTGATTGATTGGTGTTTTGCGCCGTTCTTAAGGGCGTTTTACTTATATGAAGGCCGTGTATTCCAACAATAATTGACACTTACACAACCGAAATGTGAAGCGTTTTCCATAATGTTGGAAATTTCATTTAAGACAGCGTTGCTACTCTTCAAACAAACTGCCCGTCAGTCGCATGGGTCAGGTCACTTTTACTGTTTGCTACTCATTGAAATGATTGTTTGTGTGGTTGATTGTGTAGTTCAAAAAGATAAATAAATTAAACTGAAATGGACATATAAATGTTAAAGTTTAAAATAAAGTAAATGTTTCATTTTCAAAATAACAGTTGTAAACACGGCGTTTGACCACAGTTATTTATAACCATTCCTACACACCAATCCTTAAAGGAGTTGATGACAACATCGCCAGCTATGCTGTCAAACAATTACTTCGCGAAGATAATGTAAATTGGTGAAAATTAAATATCTATTTTTTATAGGTTTTATTGCAAATTTAAAACCTGTAAATATTGTGCTTAAAACTGTCAAATATAGTATTTTACAATAATTTATTAAAACATTTTCGATATAAGCGTTTTGATGAACGGCCAGCACTGTGGGGGCTATAGGGTATTAACCAATAGTGCATATAATCGCCACTTTACAAATAATCGGTATTCGCTTGCCCTCAAGAGCAAGATGTATAGAGAGAGGGGGCCCTGATGTCGACCTTCATCCGTACCAAGCGTCCAAGGGTTTTGAGATGGTAACCGTCTCTGCCACTAGGACTTCTAACTTGTAGATGGTTTCTGAGAAGGGGATCTAATTCTCTCCATAATAATTAAATTGATTGGCTGTTCAAACTGACTGGCTGTTCAACATTTTTTTTAATAGCGTCCTTTGTGGCCTTGGTAGGGCGAACCTATGGGCCAGATGTTTTTTTAGTTTACGATTTTTTTTATTGTTTTCATGTTGAGGTTCATTGTTTGTAACCGTTTGTGTTGATGCAGTAGAGTTTGTTTGTCTGGTGTTTAGGTAAACAGCAGAAGTCCACATAAAGAAAGTATGTGGCGCTACAGTCGCAACTACCAACGCCTTGCTAATTTTAGGATGAAGGTAAAATACTCCATCATGTAAGGACCAATTTAGATGGGGTCTGGTACTCTAGTTGAATCAAAATTTGTTAGGGAAGTATCAAGGTTTATTATGCTGCCATCATTTCTTGTTGTAAAGCGCATAGCGACAGCTACACCTATATCACTGAGCACATCTTCTGACAGATCAGATAGATTTTCAACTCTGTCTTTAATACTCCCCTTCCTGCTGTTAAGGGATCTAGGAGGTTTTTACGATCTTAAGTTTTAATAAATCTACTTCGTGTTGTATCTGATACATTCTACCAGAATGTCACCAGACTGCAATTTTGTTACATTTTTAAAAGTTTTTGCAGTAGCTATTAAAGTTTTATTCAACGCAACAGACGATATTTTTACTCCCATTAACTTAAGATGTGGGCCAAGTTTCTTGAATTTTTTCATTTAAATTAATTTATACAATTTTTCGTCTTTGACTACAACTAATAGGGCTGGGAGGGGATGCCAACATATGGCATAAAGTTCCACTACCCATGTCCCCAACCCTGCACTAACTGCGGACAAAGGCGGGACCCACCCTGCGGTGGTCAACAGTCAACGAGGGTTCCATGGGTGGTATACTCAAACAGGAAACTGATTGGACCATCGGTCTACGAGAATATTGAGCCAAAGTGACGTGTTAGGACAAATTGCCTGTGTGACACCTTTTGTCTAGCCAAATTCCTAGCCCCAAGTCACCAGAATCCCTTTCTGCGCACACAAGGGTCTCCCAACATCCCATGGTCCGCAGTCTGCCTCACTCTCTCTCTCTTCCTTCAATCATACGAGGAAACCGGATGGGTATTCTGTAAGGCCTGTTGACCTCAAGTGGCCCATCCGCTTTGTTTGGTTGGACTATGCCAAGCATGCAAGGTTATGCTGCTCCTATGATGTATCTCTCTTCGACGGATTATCAAAAATCTATTCCAGTGCATAGGAATGTTCGTAAAAAATAGAGGGACGAATGGTGAGACACTTGTGCTGTAATATATTTGTGGAAGGCAGTCTGAACAATGTATGTATGTAGGATATTTTGTCCTGGTATTAGGTAAAATTTTGACGTGTTTATTGGAGGATTGTCGACGTAGGGCCTACGTAATGTTATTTAGCTTATTTAATTGCCCGGCAACCCAATTGTTGAAGGAAACAAATCAATACACATTAACGACAAACAACGACAAGACCGAACGATCACGCGCAGAATAAAAATATATGAGAGATAAATCGGATTAGTGTTGCCCTGAGATCTAAGAGATCCAGGTCAACAGGCCGACTCTTTCAACAAGGATCAAGTTTTTCCTCTGAGTAAAGGCATTGTAGCATATGTTAAATGTAGAGTGTGCATAAAGCGACTAATATCCTACTTATCATCGGTTTTTGGTTTTAGAATATTTAAAATCCGTACATTCAATGATAAATTTCATGGAAGCATATAGACTTTTTGTAATGTCCAACCATAGCCAGATAATGTCAAAATGAATAAGACATGAACAGGCGTTGTCATTTCACTATATGCTCCTTTTTCATGAGAAAGTTACTAGCCATGATATCTAACACGACTATTATAGATTGACTTCTGACAGCATCCGCTCTTGGAAATTATCTCTAATTATCTTAGGAAGCGCTTTTTCCCTCTTCCTTCCAAAAATAGTGCTGAATCGACCAAATTGAAGGTATTTTACTATGTAAACAGAGACTTGAAGATTTATTTTTTTCTGTAAAATTAAAGTAAAATATTCTCATACGTGTATCTGATTACAAAAATACCACGGCGCTGCGTTTCAGCGTCAAGAAGCAAACTTACAGGCACTATGTTGCTCACATGGAAGTGCATAGGAACAAGTACATTGTCCAATTCTGGATATGAAGTTTTCTTATAGACATACTGTAATCCTTATACACAGGCAGATTTGACGATACCCATCTGTCACTGCCACGATATTTTGGAAAACTATTTTGTTTATAAAATGGATTTCTATCCCTACACGGAAAAATGTCGATCACCGTTTGCAGATTTAGCTCATTATTTGAATAAATAGTTCATTGGCAAAGAGAGCGTAAATGAAATCATTATGGGGAAAATAACAAATATCCTGCGAGTGAAGACATCTGTTTAAACACAGCGAAACGGAACTTTGTCGAAATCATGGAACTGGAAAATAGCTTGTTCTAAGACGATAGTAATGCTATTATTTTCTACCATCCTCGTCCATATTTACACGCGAAAACAACCCAAGCTTAACTCTGTTCCAGTAAGACGTTATTGGATAACGTTTATTTTATCTCATAAAATTTACTTGTGGAAGAGAGTATTCTTTCCGAATGAACGTCCCACAACAAGAATAGGCTTAGAAGTTACCCTCTTGCCTCCTCGGGAAAACGGCGCTGATATAAATAAAGCCATATATCCTGACCTCTCGGAGAAACATTATGTTAACCAAGCGTATCACAAATGCATGTGTCACGGTTAGTCAGTGTGTATCCCTGTGAATGAATAAATTAAGGTAAAAAACTTTAACGCTTCCCTATCAAGTCCTACAATTTATGTTGTTTAACAACGAATAACACAGAGATACAATGATATATAAATGTTTCTGACTTTAACGGGGATAGGAACAGGGGTGTCTTGGCATAAAATCTGTTTCTCGCATATATAGATTTTATCTTTCGACAACAATACTGATAAAGTCATAGATGCTGCAGATTGGATCGCCATATACAAATTGCAACGTTTTTTAAAATTTATTTCGGCAAATGTTTTGTACACTGATTCGGCACATCACTTGTGAAAGAGTTTGGAACAGGCTTCGATCCAAATGTCGTTTGAGTTCCATCGACAATAGTGAAACATTTGTCCATTCTTCTGAAGAGACACCAAACATAAATTCTAGGAGAAAGTTTAAACCGACGGAACAGAGGAACAGAGCGAACGGAACTTTGCCGAAATCATAAAACTATAAAATTTACTTGTGGAAGAGAGTATTCTTGCGGAATGGACATCCCACAAGATGAAAACGATTGTTTGTTTAAAGATAGACACATATGTTCTGTCCCACTAAGTTCATATCTTTTGATCAATAAATGTTTCGAGCAGATTTGCTATGAAGGTCGTTATTAACCTGACGATATTCTGGTACGTTTGTCCTTGAAGTCGTTATTAAACTGACGATATTCTGATCCACAGTATCAACATTATAGCCCTCTTTGATGTCATACTTTCTAAAACTCAATTCAGGCGTTGGTATGGCGTTCAGCATTAAGGGTGTTCTCTATCATTTTGGGAACAATAGAATTCGCTCATAGCCAATGAGTTGTGAGAAAATAGCATAGAATTCAAAAGGGAAAATACTCAATTTTGATAGTTCTGAAAGTTGTACTAAAAAAAATGTACAAGCTAAATGTGAATGTGTTGAGAACATCTTCCATGGTATAGATCAGGTAAACGTATCGTTATTTATAGGCTGCACTAGTTATAAAGAACAAGGGAAAGGCAAATAATCGATTGAGGCAACGATTTTATGTTTCTAGGATCAGAATCTAGTTCAAAGGGACTCCAGGAAAACGGCAGTTTATTGATTCCTAGCAAATATTAATTTGCGCTGTGACCTTCTCAAAAGCAACTACTAAATGATTCAACACTTTGCAAACCTTTCTAACAATGTTAACGATTAAAGTCAGTTTAAAAATGTTAAAGCTTCCCTATCAATTCATGCCATTATGTTTTGTTTAACAACTAATGATACATTGAAAGAGATAGATAATAATAAATGAATAATTTTTGTGTCATTTAGAAAGTTAAGTTTAACAGTATTTCAGTTATTTTTGGGATAACACTTTCCAAGTTTTGAACAGATTCTAGTTCAAAAATTTTGCAGGTTGAAATCCGCCCGGAAATCGAACCCAGAGTTAATCAGAGTTAGGCACCTACTCACCAGCAGTAAATGCCGGCCACCTAGCCTAATCAGCAATGCATAATTTTGTATCTTTTAGAAAGTGAAGTTAACAGTCCATTGGAGATAACACTATCCTAGTTTTGAAAAGATTCTGGTTGAGACTTTTTGGCAGTGAATGCAGATAGTGATGTCCGCTATCTAGACTCCAGCTGACTGACCTTCTTTTTGGTAGAAGGTCGGGTGTCTGAGTGGTCTAGGTGGCTGGCATTTACTGCTGGTGATTAGGTGCCTAACTCTTAGGGTCGTGGGTTCGATTCCCGGGCGGGTTTCAACCTACAAAATTTTCATAACTAAAATCTGTGTAAAACTAACAGTATTTTCGTTATTTTTGGAATAACACTTTCTTAGTTAGAACATATACCTGCTCATAAAATTTTTTAGGTTGAAACCCGTCCGGAAATCGAACCCACAACCCTCAGAGTAAGGCACCGAATCGCCAGCAATAAATGCAGGCTACCTAGACCACTCGGCCACCCGGCCTTCTACAAAATAGAAGGTTAGCCAGCCGGAGTCTAGATAGCATACATTCACTACCCGTCTGATAGGAGAGTGACACAGCTCCCAAAGCTGATAGCAATGAATAATTTTTGTGTCTTTTAGAAAGTGAAGATTAA
>JARFOD010037009.1:0-10394 GCA_031763545.1 Mopalia muscosa | reverse complement strand
TGACTTTTTGACAACGTTATAATAACGTTGTAAAAAAAACTAACATTCAAATTCAATGTAGATTTATGTTGCAGTTACGTTGTTTTTGGTTCCTGTGCAACGTTACCAATATATAGCCGGTAGACAACGGTGCAGTTACGTACTGTGTTTTTCCTTGGGCATTATGTGTATTTAACTCTAATACGGTCCTTATACTTAAGTGCTATTTACGTCGAATTGTTACATCATTTTCCTGTCAACCACATGTCAGATAGGTTATTACGTGTGTTAATTGTATTTACATACCCAATCAATGTTATAGATTTTAACACCCAAGCCTAGTCGGATCTACTGTTCTTTTTCAGTCTACAGACAACGCATATATTTCCTCTGTAAGAAACTAAATGGATATATATACGAAAGCTTGTTCGAAAAGAAAAACCCGACTTGTTCATCTTCAAAGTGCTCCTTATCAGTTCTTTCATACTAATGAAATTGTGATTGGACCGATAATGGCGACAAAACAACGGATTACTCGACCTCGTTTTATGAGGGTCTCGACACGAGGAGGGCGATGGCTACAAGAGGAGCGATAATATAAATTGACGTAATACGTATTCACACATTATCAAGAGAAAGAAAATGATGCTAAGGAAATTGTATAGAATAAGTTTTAACACAGAAGAAAAGATTTTCAGATGCTAGGATGCCAAAATGTATAAATTAATTGTTGTTATTTTGCTGATCCTTGTTTGAGCCCAGATCCGGTCTCTTAATCACTTGTTCGGACAAGAAATTGTTACTGTTGTTTTTGTGTCAAGCCATTGTTATTTTTCTATCCGAAATACATCAAATCTGATAAGAGTTAATTTTCGTTTCATACCAATTTGCAGGTATGTTAGTAAAAGGAATTTAGATAGAGGGGTTATTTAAGCTGATTTGGTGGCATGCAAAAATATTTTCTTACCTAAATTAGCAACGAATGGCTTCTGTTTCGATACTGGGGCGGCTTCTATTTCAGTCCACACCCAAAACATACCTGTTAAAAACGACACGTATGTATTCCATGTCCTTTTTAAATATAATATATAGATACCACAAAACATTGACGTACATAGCTCTTAAAAATAATCTAACAAAATACTGATCTGTCACCTCAGACCATATACCCAAATCATACATTCGTTTTTAAGACCTAACCCAAAGCACACGCGCATGCAAAATTATAATTCTTCACTTTTCAGATCAGTCCTTAACCAAATGTGTCAAATGCAACACTTTTAGGTACTTTTTCACAGTTCATGGTATGCATTACTTTTAAAGAGAACTGAAATCGTTGTCAGTATGGTTACAAAATTTTATATTAAAAGGGAACACCCATTAAGTTTGTGGTATGTTGAGGTCATTTGTGGTAATGAATGAATTTTTTTGATAATTAATTCTAACAAACAATTGTGTTTCAATTAATAAATATCCAATTAAGATTTTCCTGCCAAGAGTTGTGACGTAGCCGGATGACCTTTCCCTATGCGCATACCTCATCATGCTTCTGACCAATCACCATTTGAAATCGATGTTTATCACTTAAAAAAATATCGAAAACAAAATCAACATTCCGATTGTTGGAAAAATATTTTTAAGACACGTTTTGTCCGATGAAAATATGTTTCTATTTATGATTGTGTATATTTAAAGGCATTTATATACAGTTAGACTATAGCTTTATACACACACATGTCAAATATCAAATATTCATTTTTTAGTGACACTTTTGCGTTTCAGACTTAAGACTCAAAACATAACAGTCACATGCATATACATCATTTTGATTATTTTGACATCACTTCTACCTTCATTCTACATAGTTCTGTTTTTATTTCACTTAAGTAAAGTAAAGCACTAAACCTGCCCATTTCACATATATGAAAAAGAATTTCACTTATGCAAAATAAACTTTTATTTTATATATGTACAAAATAGTTCCACTTATCAAAACTACTGAGAAACAATTTCTCTCTACAGCAAAAGAACGTATCCAACCTTTGTTTTTGCCCCTGTCGTTTTGTGTAGACTTTCAACACAAATGCAAAGACTGTAGGGGTAAATTCCACTGACAGCTCAATCCATGGCACATGCTGTGCAAGTTAAGCTTCAGCAGGGCACACTCCTAAGTCGATACATTTTGATCAGGATGTGGTCCCTCTGCAGCGATATTACAACAACAACAATGCAAAACGCAGACTACCAAAAGTGACTTAAGTAAAATTCCTTTTCACATAGGTGTAATTTGTTTTCGAATATGTAAAATAAAGTCATTGTTTTTTACATATGTGAAAAAGAATATTACATATGTCAAAAAGAATTCAACATATGAAGAATAAAGATAGAAGTGACAAAACGGCTTGCCATAACTCCGTGCGTATTAATGAAAAAAAAAACGGAATAAAAAGTTTCTAAGCTAAAGATATAATTTTCTTTGTTTCCTAACTGCTATTTGATTTCAATATACGAGTTGTTCCTGAATGTAGGCCTATGTACAAGATTCCGTGCGCCCGGTATTGAGTTAACCGGTATCTATCGTTAATTTGATGGAGAACAGACACGGTGAAATGTCATGCCAATTAATTTGTGATTACTTAGGGAAGTTAGGTTCGCTCTAGTCTGACTACATACAGCCTGATGGAGTTTACAACATCCAATACTGTTTAATATAAAGTTTGGCATATTAAAAGTGCTTTCACTTTATTTTCTCTAGCGAAACACATCTGTAGTCTTAATGTAAATACTTGGCCGAAATATACAATTTTTAGAATTACAACTGTACGCAAGACCATTTCAGTGTATTTTATGAAAGCCATGTCAACCATATATATATAGTTGTAAGATTAATAAACACTCTTTGTTGACAGTTAATAAAGTATTCCCATAAGAACTAGGGGTATCGCGTTATATATAATGGTTGCCAAAAAAGAAGGCATTTCTTATCTATTACGGAATCGCAAGGATTGTATGTGTCTTTCTGAAGAAATAAACGGTAGATATTATTTGTTGTTAAGGTCTTGCTGGACCCCTTTGCCTAGCTTGGATTAAAAATACGTTATTCAAACTTTATGTTGGCGAAACATGTAATTCGAGATTCTAATTACAAACAGTTAAACTGGAGCCTATAATTCGGTTTTTCTTTGATCATATTGAAGTCACAAAATTGAAATGGCCTATTTATGTCACTTCGGTTTTAAGCAGACTTTTGCTAGAAACCTATTCATGGTAGAAACTTCAAATTTGTACCATTGTAAAGAGCTCAATGCGAAATAGGGAAAGGTTCCTCAACTTTTACAAGTTCGTCCTTGATTTTTTTTAATGTTTTCCGAAAGTTGTATTTTACATTTGTATAAGTCTTTCTAAGGTGAGATAGACACAAAATGGGATGGTTTTAATCAAAATTTGTAAAAAAAATCAGGTCTTTTTTACTAGTTCAAGGAATATTCTACTTGGTCAAGTAAACTATTGAATCTTAAATTTATTGCACTTCGAGAAATCAACCATGAAAAATACAGTCTATTTTTTTCTGTTGACACTTACTCATTTTAAAATATCTTTATAAATAACGCTTGGCTATTCACGACATTTACATATACGTAACCTTGAGTATTAAAACTTTCCAAAAATATGTTCATATATATGGTAGGTATTTATATTTTCTGCATACTGTACTTAATTCACGAGGTTTCTTAAATCCACCAAGGGGTCCTGCAAGCCTTTAAGTAAAATCCTATAGCTTTGTAAGCTAAACTAAACATTTGAAAGATGGGAAATATTATTGAACTGGAAGATTCCCCCCAAAATATTGAAATCGGAAAGATTATTTAATCTTTGGAAAATAGTTAATGACATATTTGCTGATTTAATCTCAACATCGATAAAAATTTGTTTATGAGAAATGGGGTTTAATTTCTGCCCTTTGCTTTTACTTTAATGTAATTTCTATTTCGACTTAGCTTAATATATAGTATACACTCACGCGACTATTCGTTACAATAGTATGGTCATCTATTACAATATATTACTAACAATTATTAATGTAAAAGTTTTAAAAAACTGGTGCAAAATTTTTCGATAGATTTTGACAATTCAACAAATAAGATAATATATATAAAAAAAATGTATTGATATCTGGTCTAATGCCCAATTCATCACAATTCTATCAATATAGTGAACAAGCTAAAAAAATAACTAAAATCAAAATAATAAAAGGTTAATAGAAAAATTACTTACAAATGGCAGCCAATGCACAGAAGACGGTGGACTGTGACAGGGCGGTCATTTTGTCCCTTGCCTCTTCCAAATTATATTAGAAGAACTCCAGTGAGAAGTAGTGTTTATTGTCAACCAACTTTTAATACTACAATAGCACAAATGATGGCCTATTTATGTACCATAGTCCTAAACAGTAATTGTATGTCAGAAATGCCTTAAACCAGCATATTACCCTATAGGTTAATCGAAAAGTGATACTTATGAGCCGAGCCAAGATCGCAGCTGGATGAAGTGATGTGGACATATAGTGTTACATATATCGTATTTCGCGGCATCAATGTACAGCAGCCAGTAAGTGTCATTTCGAAGACATTTTTATCTTCAGTTCAACCTATCGCAACATTACGGGATAGCTTTCTTGTTATAAAAAGATATGTCGTTATTAAACGTTAACATGTAATAACGAGTTAGCTCTCGTTATTACGAGATAGATATCTTGTTATGGCGAGTTGTCACGTGGTCTAATAACGAATTGGTTACTAATAATTAGTTTGAGTAAATAAGTTGTAATAAAGAAATAGCTAATTCGTAATTGCGATTAACTTATATGTAATAGCGAGATAGTTACCCTTCCTAACAAATTACTGACTCATCAGTTTGACTTACTAACTAGTAATAACGAATAGCTATTACTCGTATCTACCAGGTTTATTCAAACGATCAGAATGACAATAACAGGCTTCCATATCAGTGCTATTAATACACTGTATGTTCATATTATAAATCTTTGGCAATGTTAATGTATGTTACATTAAATATAAACATTTAAATAATATTGTGTTTGTTTTTGCACCAGCATAATTATAATAACAAATGAATCCAAGAGTATAAATTGAGCGAATAAAGTCTTGTTGAATCCCGCTATATATAACAATATAACGTAATCGTCGAGCAAAATATTTTACAAATTTGAATCTAGTATATTATTTCAACTGTAATGTATATATTTGTAGTTATTGAAGAGAAGAGAGATTTTTATCTTTGGAATTAAATTTATTAAATAATGCCAACGAATCTATACAGGCAAACTAGGAAAGTGTCCAGTTCTCTTAGGGCAAAAGAAAGCTAAAACGTAATAGATCTACAAAGGTTCGCAGCAAGATACCTTGTTTTGAGTTTTTTTTTCAAGTTTTTTAATTTTATTTTTTTCTATTTCATTTTTAATTTTTTTTAAAGATCCATGAGAGAGGGAATGAACAGCAAAATAATATATGTGCAAAGGCAGATTTTAACTAAACAGTTATGTTACGCAAATTTGTAGCTATGTAGGTTTATTTGAATACGCTAGATAATGACTTCTAACAATGAATGGTAGAGTGTTAATACGGTTCATTCGTTGCGCAGATGTGGAATGACGTCAATTATTACTACATAATACACAAGTAGGGTACTTTTGAACACATACGGCTTCATTTTACTCAACGTTTCGATACTTGTAAATACTTGTATTATATGATCAGCAATCATATGAGTATATATTGTAGCAGAAGTCTATTAACTCGAAGTATGTCGATTGCATTATAGACCAGCAAGAAACGATGTCGTCATATTTCAGACATGCGTATTTTACAATTGTGGTAACTCTGGGTAAGTTCGTCCCTTATCAGCCACTGCGTAGCAACATTCTAAAATAAAATCAATTCTACTTCATACGTCGAGACATTGACTCTAAGATACACCCGGGCCATCTTGTTTTGCACTTCTTTTATTTGCTGGGCTGAGGCATAGGTCGCCCCAAATATTGGCGGAAATTAATGCACGGTGGCCTGGCATAGCCTACTAGAGTTGTCTTAGTCTTGACTACTATAGAAACTCTCCCGAGAATACGATTGTGCGTAACAATTGTTTTTGTTCGGACGATCTCTTTAATATTTGTCAATATAGTTAACGTTTATTGTCCATTTAACAGGCATATATTGTACTCGGTGAATACTTTTTGTTTAGTAAGAGATAGTATGATCGAGGAACGCTTAAAGATTCCCATAATGCATAATTTTTAAAGTTGTGTTCTTCTGAGTTTTCTTGCGTATTACGTCATATGGTACGTTATAACTGGATCCTCGGTCTCCAATGCCGGTTAGTTTACCTATATGGCAGTTGCATAATTGTAGATAATAGACTTCTGAATATATATAACAAAAAGCAGATCACATTAAATTCTAAAGCTCAACACACATTAGTACAAAACTATAAGTGTACACTATTAAACCGTTGAGAAATAACTAGGAAGACTGTCAAGCAATGGGACCAGCAGGTGCAAAACATGCTCATGGTGCTAGTCAAAATGCAATCGATTAGCCGTTTCATAGAATTCATGCCAACACCCTTTGCCCTTATGGATACAATGGGGACCGTATTCTATGGCATTGGACAACGTTTAGCTGCCTTGTTCTTATCTTTAACACAGAAGAATTGCTATTTGACATTCTCATAACAGCTATGTTAAAAATCGGGAAATTTTCAGAGGTTGTATTTTCAGAGATATAGATTTGTATCGTTCGATGAACAATCTGTATTCCATTAACCATTACATCCGATAATTGGTAAACATGGAGAAACTTTATCCAAAAAAACTGTTATCCAAATAAAGCAAAATGTTGAAAAAGCCACTAAAATTCATAGCATTATGTTGAACCCCTTAATTCTTTACCAACCCTACATATTTTATCCATGTTCAAAATGTCAAGGTCGCTAACTAAATGAATAAATAAAACTGATAGATAACTATAAAGTAAAGACAAACCGAAAACGGCAATGATAAACACTCAGTAAGATATTTAACCACATCCGCTAAGGTGACGAGTAAGCCAAATATATTTAAGACGGGTTTAAACACGTCTTAAAGGTATTCCCAAATGGGTTTTAAATCAGATTACAAGTGACGGAATTACAAAGATAACACTATAAACTATTTGTAACATAAATCCTGTATTTTTCTGATGCGTAGAATTTGTTTTATTCACTTACAAACTTGCGACTTTTCATACAAGTTATTTGAGCTGTGACGAAGGCAGGGGAAACTCCATTCGGAACAATCTGAGCCGGATAATGACGATTCCGTGGCGGAGATACACGAAGAATTGTTGGATGATGAAAAATAACAAAATGGCGGTCAGGTTTCTATAGATACAAGTCACTTGGCGAATTCCCCTGGTGACGTCACTCGAAAAATCACAGCTAACTCTTAGCGAAAGTCAGATGTTCGAATCCCAATTTCTCCACATGTACAACGAATTTGTCAATGAAACAAGTTGCAAATCGTTCAGTGAACATTGGACTATTTTTATACGTTTTCTAGGTACGAACCATTTGGGAAGACCTTTAAATATGCTTGGCTTACTAGATGATCGATAAACAACCACCTTCTGGTTAAGAGATGGTTTTTCTACACTCTTAGAAAAATAAGGCTCTGATGGATTCCTTCCAGGTTATACCTTCATGTCTCTTGGAACTCTTTATGTTTTTGTACGGAACCATCACAGCCAGCATTCCAAATATTTTTCACTTTCTTCTCATATCAAGAACCGTTTTTGTCGTTATGTGTTCCATATAAAACCATCCTCTTTATGGAGACCCTGAAAGAGCCAATATTTCTAAGAGTGTAACGCCAGTCAAACAATTGGTTTGAATTACTTATAAAGGAAGTATAGAACATATTGATCGAGCATATAAAATTCCGTATAAAACAACCCCACTTACGTCAGTGAGCAAATGCCACTAAAGAACTTATAATGGTAAACTAAATATGTTATGAGACTGGGTCTATGCATGTTTATATTTTTTTTTATACATTTATCATTTATTTTATTGCGGTTTAATACTGTGATCTGATTTCTGTAATATAAATACTCTCCCAAAAAAGAAACGCAGCATCACAAACAAAATTCAAAACAAAAAATTTGCGTGATTGAGACATGGCAACATGATCATGTTATTATGTAAATGTCCGATAATTTGATTTAAGCACCTGATAGTTGCTGTTGATCACACGTGACTTTTGGGCCAGTCTTTGTGTAACGCTGCACGAAGAAAGCGTAGGGAAAAACTTAGGACAGTTGCACGTGCGAAACATGTCTAATCATTGAGCAAGTTTAATGGGTATAAAAGACACATAGCCGTTCAGTTGAATTCAGTTGTTAAATTGTTTCTCCAACCTGCTACGTTACGCCAAGACTAGACGCAGCTGCCCGGAACGTCGTCATTGGTCATTTTCTGGCCAGAGCATGATTTCCAGGCTCTTTCAATGATACCAGCAATCAGGTTCAACAGCTGACCGTCAACGTTCAAAGATCGCTACATCCGGTTACTTCATCTGGGAAACCGGTACACATCAGCAACAGAAACCGCATCAAATGTCCCAGGTCTGAGAATATCAGCACAGACAGTAAGAAACCGTCCCCACCAAAACAGCTTACGCGCCAGACGTCCTTACTTTGAGGTAGTACTGAGACAACAGCATCGACGTATAGGCGTCCGATGGTGCAACAGATTAAGATAAAGATTTTTACCCTTGCCATGGTGGAGATGGGAATTGAGGGCTAACTTTTATATCGTTGATACCTGACACAAAATGCAACAAGAAAATGGTGAATGCAAGGTGTTATTTAGACCTATAAGATCGATGCAGTTTCACCGTCGATGATGTGCGCTACAACAACAAAATAATAACGCATACAAGCCACCAGTATGCACCTAGTCATTCTGGTGCCCAATCAGATTATTCTCAGGGCTATTAGCAGGTTTAGATATGTTTATGACATGGAACAATAATGTGTTGCATTTCACCATCAGTATTTCTTATTTTTCTTATAAAACCAAATATCCGTCCAAAAAAGACCTGCAAATTAAATTCTCATGACTGTCATAGAGACCAACATTTGCTATCCCTTGCTGCAATCCGAGGCGAAAACGTGGCAAAAAAGTAATTTGGCTATTGTAGAAACAAGCAGCCAATCAGAAAGTCGTTTACACATCACAGTAAACAAGTTCCTTTTATGTTGTAACAACAAACAAGCGTTGACCACGTCACTGTCAATTAAAGTGTCTGTGGAAGTGTGATAGGCGATAGGAAGAGAGGCGCTAAATTCGACGATTGTCTTTTCCGCCTTGCCTCGGGAAGATGATCCTCCCCGGATATAAAATTCCTCTGAATTTAACATCTGAAACATCAAACTTGAATAGAAGTTGCAGTTAATCCTCCGCAAATTTCAACTTGTCACAGTATACACGTGATAGTAAAACAAATATTAGGCGCATTCGACAGAACGTTTTCGTTGAGCTAATATTTAGTTCGACTGGTACATTCGTGAAGTTTCGTAAACAACGAATGTTTCCCCGCTTTGTTGGTCACGTGTTTAGTAAACACAAATTGAACCAAATTCGTAAAAAAAACTGCTTCACTGCACTTAGCGAACGCGTCCAGTCGAACGCGTCTATTCATTGTTGATAAAATGATTTTGATAATCCACCGATGTTTCAATGATGTATTTAGAAGTGAGAAGATTCGTATATTATTAGTCATGTATGTAACATGGTGTCGAGAAGTGGCATTATTTTGTTTTAGCTTATTGTGAGAGTCCACAATAGTGTCCATTGATATGAGGGATCACATGGGTGCTTTATTAATAAGTGATATCATAAGATCATATGGTGGTTACAGTATGAAACCAGGTGCATATATGTATTTGTTAGTGTCTTTTTACCCTCTAGCTTCAATCATCATATATGCTAAAAAAAATTAACAGGATGAAATCACAGATGATACAGAAATTTGCAGTGTTCACAAGATTTATGGAAACTGGACACTATAATAGACGCTTTTTTATTATTCAGTACAAACTTTCACTGGATTCATGGACAAGTTTTTTTTTTAGCCAAATACTGACTTTAAGATAAATGAAATACAAACAAGTGTAGAATCACTATAGCTGCGACATTAAGCTCTTTACTGGCCAGGGGTTATTTAGAATGTTAGCTAATTAAGTATTGCAAAATGTGATATTTTAGTAGTTTAGTGCCATTTTAAGCTGCATTCCAAATTTGAAGTCTCTATCTTAAGCGGTTTGGCTTCTATCCTGTTCACGTCGTCATGTCAAAAA
>JARFOD010036998.1:0-10394 GCA_031763545.1 Mopalia muscosa | reverse complement strand
TGTTTTTGTGTCCGTCGTCATATAAGTGAAATACCCTTGAGTACGACGTTAAACACCAATCAAACAAACAAAAAAACCTATCAAATGTTTGAAGTATGCATTTGTTTCCATTTCTATACGAGGAACAGCTGTACCAAAATTTAAGAAACTTTGAATACTAAATAACGCGGAATACACATGACCTAATACCGTTGAAGATAGTTTTAAGAGAGTGTGGTACTGCTGAGAAATGTATCATATTGGCATGGAAATGGACGTCGAGTGGTCGTTATGTGTTGGTCTAACCCAAAAGTGTTCAAGGAAGAAAACGAGATGGTTTAAAGGCCATGGAAGGGTGGAAGGGTGGAAACTCCCTCGGCTTCCTCGGTCGATCGTAATAGGCGAGAAATTTAAGAGGTTGCTTTCTGTTGCCCTGGTGTTCGCTGAGCTAAAGGGTAACGGCAAGCAGATTTGTTTGTGATGTTCTGTATTTCGGCCCGTTGTCATATAAGTGAAATACCCTTTGAGTACAACGGTAAACACCAATCAAACATACAAACAAACCGAATCATGGTAACATTCTTTTATTTGTAAAGGTTAGGAAACTTCATATCATAGCTAGTCCGAAGCAAGTGAGTTAAAGTACTGTGCGTCGGCGACAAAGCACACGATCTTCTGACCGGTCTTTCCACCACGAACCTTGGTGATAATGAGCTTTGCATTGTCAAAATATTAGCGTGATTTTCACTCCTCGCCTGCATTTATCCCACCTCTAGCTAGCTTACCATCCCAATGCCATCTTTTTAAGGCAAGGATCAAAATGCATAGGACACAGACTTACGCATTTTCACCCTTGTCTCAATTCGAAAGAAAACGCGACAAACATTTAATTGGACTATTGTAGAAAGAATCTGAAAGTCGTCAACAAAACTAGTGTGACAACAAACAATCGTGGCGACACTGCTAATAAACGTGTCTTTGATGATGTCGAGACTTGGTAATGGTGGCTAAGTTTGTGTCTATATACATGTTTCTACATAGGTGGGGTAGAGATGACATTCGAAAGTAGCTGTTGTAAAATTCGGGTTCCTTCAATGCAAGGTATGAATTAAGGATACAGATACATACTTGGTACTCATACAACACCGATACTCTCATCTCCACATATGATATTCAAACACAAGTACTGTCCATAGTAGTGTCCATTCGCTTTTAGAGTAATATGAGTGGTTAAATAAATTAAGGCTTTCAAGAATTGACGATGTGGCAACCAAATAAAGGAAAGTACAGAACCTTTTTAACAATCTTAAATCGAAAAAAAAATAAAATACTCGCAATCAAATCCGACACTTACATACAATCCATTTATTCAATACCCCACCATTCTTACATTGAGAAATGATTCAGATACTCGTATACATGAAGCAATTTGTCTATTCGTCAGATGCTTAGGTATAATGTTGGTGGTCACGTAAGGACCCGTACAGGTTACATAAATGACAAAAAACATTTAGGCTATGAAAACAGCATTTTCATTATATACATAATAATCTCACGGTGGACGAATTTGATAAATTATCTCGAACAACATTGAAAAAAAGTGCAAATCTTCAGAATTGATTACGTTACCAACGCAAAAGAACAAACGATGATCGAATTTAAAAAAAGTGTTCGTTTAAAGATAAAATATATCATCTATAAGGCGTACCCGTTTAAAATCAAAATTTGTTTCTATTTCCGGTGTTTAAAAAAATTATAGTTTGGTATTGTCAATAACGTTTGCATTGTCTTCCTTAGTTTGTTTTTCGGCGTCTTTCTCTCCTTTCGTTGTTTTCTTCACTTTCTTGGTGGTCCATTCTTTAATTTCATCAAGTGTCTGGGGGAGCTCTCGATTCAATGTTTCTGGCAGGAAAATCACTAACAAGCAGACGACAAAGCAAGAGCAGCCATAAATCGTTCCAGGTAACCAGGGAATGTAATCTATCTAAATTGACAAAGAAATAATATCATGTCGCCTTTAACATTATTTTTTAACATAGTACCGAAAGTATGTGTCAAAATAAACCCCAGTGTTAAGCCATCTAAAGTAATCTATGCGAATGACAATTTCCGATCATAGAAGTTATGATCCATTCGATACATATGGATGGATTGTCTGGTGTTAAAGACATGCTTCTTGTTGTTTAAAATGTGAAAGACACCCTTGAAGACTATAGACTATATCCGCGCTCTTGTAGTTTGTCAATGCACATTTGTTTTACGGAATAAATAAAAAAATACACAAATAATCGCTGCTATAATAGTGAATGTACGACTTAGTTTATTTGTTTGAATTCAAGCAGCATATTAGAAATATATCATCCTAAGCTGTCAATTACATTTAGTTTCTACCCGCCATTGAATGTTCACATGTTACTAGTAACTTACCACAATATTTGAGAAAGGGGCCAACATTCCACCAATTCGTGAAGACGACGACGAGATTCCCAGACCAAGGCTCCTGGAAAACAAACAATAAAAACCCAATTAAATCAAGTTGTCTGCTAAGCAGTTCTCTAGAATCTCATTGGCGTCATTAAATCGATTTATTGACGAATTTTTTTTAACAAGTGTACTGTTACCTCCGTTGAATGCACGATCATCACACAACGGCTATTGTACAACGGTGTAATATAAAATTGAACGCGGTTGTACACTATTGCCTGTTACCATGCTTGCTTACTTCCATATAAAGTTGAGAAAAACAAATTATAAACAAAATTGAAAAAATTATAATAATAATAAACCCACAGAATTGTGAATGTGTTCTCACCACAGCCTAGCTTAAATAACGCTGAATGTGGCGTAAAACAATAATCAATCAATCCGTTAATAAAATTGTATAACAACTTTAATATCATATTAAGGACAAGATACCAGGAAGCTGCTGAATACACTTGCAGAATTCATACCTAAGATTTGTAGGGTATAATTCTGGTGTGTATAAAAAAAGCGAGTTCCAGGAACCAGAAATGGCAAACCTTCCTAAAATTGTTAACGCTGTGACCAAGCCGCCAAATGATTCGCCTGCAAAGTAACAAATATACAACTATAAAGATAACCAGGAAATATGTCGCTACGATCAAGTCCCACAGTATGCGTTATTATCTATAACAATAAAAGCGATAAAACCTATATTCATATCTTTTTAACAAGACTCTTGTAGATTCTGTTCTCCTTTAGCGCAAAGGGCATATGGTTCGTTAACCTTGCGCTAGAGCTGGTTCTCACTCATTGTAGCTTCCACGTTTACCACCGAGAAGGAACTTGATTTGCATCACATTTTATGGTTTAGTGTATCAACATTGTTTGGTGATCTGGTTATAACGGTGTTTGTTGTTCTCCACCTATTATATCCAATAATGTGAACATTAAGACCTGAACTTAAAGTTTTGTTGAACGCAAAACTTAAGACGTAAACAAACGTTCAAGATATATTTGTTTGATTTATTTGCCATGGGTTTTACGCCGTACATATTACTAATGTATACATGCTATTCACCTACCAACAAATGTATCCAGCAAAACAGCAGCGATTAAAACAAATCCGGCAATAGCATGGAATATCATAGCGGTTTGTTTGCGCCCAAGCCTGCAAGATAAACGAACACATGGACAACTTTCAGTTTGAACAATCGCAAATAACTATATTTGATATAATTTTTGGATAGAAAATAAATTTTTCAGTGTCTGTTTGAATTTCAGTTAAACTCCTCTGAATCTATATGATGTACATACGTTTGGTTCTAAAATCGTTATACGAAATAATACTAATTCATTTTCGTTTTGATTTGAGTTTGACAGATCATAGATGTACCTTGAAGGCGTGTAACAATTTGTTCACAGGTAATAATTCTAAAATTCGAAATTATGTATTCTGTACGTTTATTTGTCGCCCAGGTTTGCTGTTTTTGATTAGTGGTTGAGGCCGTATTTTAACTAATTTCAACAATATCTCGTCAAATTATAATTGCGACAAGTTTATATCCTCACACAATTATATACAATGTCACTCCAGTCACCAGTCACCAGTTGGTCCAATTTTTTGTCCCGAAGTAAGTACGGTATGGACGAATCAATGGGCTTCATAGTGCAACAGATTATATCGATATTATAATGTCCCTTTTCGTGAAATGAGATGAGAATAATATCAACCTACTTGATAAGAGTTAAGTAGGATGCAAACCCAGCAGGAATTGGCACGACTGAAACCAGGAAGTAATTCAAAAACCGGTTTCCAGACAGTTTTGATGCCGTCAATGACAAACCAAAGGACGTCAAAGAATTAACGATCCTGAAAACATACAAACAATGAAATGCTGGTTTGCTAGATAGATGTGTCATTGCATCTTCTCTCATGTGACATCTTATGCCATGACTTTTCGCGGCTTGTTTTTCATAGAAATGTTGCATTTGGGCAATTAAAGTATGGCTTAATATGTGGCAAAAATGATAAAGTAGAAGCAATTAGTTATTAAGAAAATAAAACGCAATGAAGTTTGGCAAAAATAGACGACCTCGCAATGGAATAATCTATCACAATATTCCGTTTATATACTCGTTCAATATCTAAAGATGAGCTCGACGTTGACAAACTGACGAGGCTATATATATTCTTGTATTCGAATTCGATTGTGAATAACTATTTGTATGACAACTAACCTTCGCTTAAAACAGGCTTAATGCCCCTAAAAGTTTGTCCCCAAACTACATTTTCATGTATTTGCTTAATGGTATATCACCTATCTAACTCTGTTGGTTTCCACGATAAAAGCAAAACTATCTTACCAAGCGAAGAACATAATGAATGTAGTGATCCTCAAACGTCGATTTTTAAAGATGTCCACCAAAGTTCCTTTGTGTTGTGCCTCGACTTCTTCCTCTTTTTCCTTTCCACTTTTATCCCTAGTTGTTGAATTGTTACCTGCTGATATTGTGCTAACAACATCTTTGCTATCAACTAAAGCGTGAAGTTCGTCGTCAGTTTCTTCAATACACTCCATGACTTTCACTTTCACTTCTTCGGCATTGGCCTTATTCAGTCTTACGGCCTTTGCTACAATAATCTTAAGGTCGTTGAACTTTTCATTAGCAAATAACCATCGAATAGACTCGTCTAAAAAGCTGAAATAAATACACGAAACGAGCAATTAAGATATACAGATATCATTTTTTTAACAACATGTTAATAAGTAGGGGGGGGGGGGGGGATACACTGTAAAATTTCACATTATATGACTCCTTCATATATATCAAATCCGCTGTGGGATTGACCTGTGCGGTACATCGAAGGAGAACCAGCCATCTAGAACCCCACCAACTCAGTCTCGAATAAATTTATAACTATGTCATGAGCAGGTGATTAGAAAGAGCGTTATGCTGCTCTGTTGCTCTCAGAGCTATGTGGCAACACGAGGCCGATCTGTTGTGGTGTTATTGTATTAGTCTTGTGAGTGTCCATTGCAACAGTATTTGATTGCTACCAGTGGTGTTGGAGGTGGGTTCCTCCATCCATCCGACTGGTAGGGCGTCGTATAAGTGAAATAACGTTCGGCACTGATACCCAATCAAACAAACAAACAAGCTTTATCATGAAGTTCACAGGCTCTCTAAGATGGATCTGGAAGCAACGCGCGAATTGACGCAATACAAATATTGCGATCAATTCCTCGTTTTTATCGTGGAAATACTTCTTTTTACCAGTTAGCTCTAGTAACTTTCTGGTTGGATAACCCTAAGGTATAACTATTTCCATATCCAGTAGATATACTTCCGATGGGATAAAATGAGTCACATATACCTCTTATTTAAAAATGGATCTCTTTACTTACAGCATATTAGGAATGAGCGTGACAACAGACGTCAACGTCATATAAATCTGAAGATAGCGCCAACTGACATCCTTAAGCCAATACGCAAATCCAACTTGAATAACAAGAAACATTGACCAGATGGTACTGTTGATAACGTGTGGTATGGCTCGACTAGTTGTTGGTATCACTTCAAGGGACATGACGAAAAAAGCTGTTACATGACCCTGTAATTAAGCAATAATGATTCTTACATAAAATACGATCTTAAATTTTCGAAAGCTGCACGATGACATTACATAGTCTTACCACATAGATAAACAAGAAAATGGAAAATGACAAAGCCGAATGAGTCGATTGAAATCAGATTTGTTTTCCTAGTGGCATCTACTATGCCTGTTTGAATTGTGGGATCATTTTATTTTTGTTACATTTGTATAGATAAAATGTTATTAAGTTACCTGTTGAGCAACGCCGATTAAAAATCTGGTTATAATGTTAATGACGGGAGTTGGTGAGAAAATAGAACCGGTAGATATGGCGAGCATGCACCACTGGCTTATAATACAGGCTTTCTTTCGTCCAATTCTGTCCGCTAGAAAAGAGAACAGAGTAGCGCCAACTGCCTGTCCAATCACAAGGGCAGTCTGTGCTAGCTGTGCTAGGTAACTTCGATCACAAACAAGATCCCACTGACGGAAATAAAAAAAACACAATTTTAATACGGTAATTTGGCAGAAGACTCGAGGTTAATTCAAATGTTTCTTTTTGCTATATCTGACATAATTGTAAATACACAATGCAAATCAAAAAGCATTTAAAAAAAAAAACAAAAAAAGAAAAAAAAACAAATAAAATAATTTAAAAAACCAAACAAAAAAACGTTAACATTATTAAATTGTTTATATTACATTTCAGACTATTTATTTCTATTTTTGATGTTTGCTGCTACAGCTTGATGGAAATTTGTGTTTGGGTAAAGAGCGTTGGATAACACAGTTTTAACAACATGTTCGCGCCACAGCGTAGCTGAAATACCGCTGAATGTGGCGTTAAAAACCAATCAATCAATCAATCAATTCTTTTGGCTAACATGTTTACCACACATATCATTGCAGGAAGTATCCTGCGGGATATATACTAAATCTGGCATTGTGTCATCCACTCAAACTCCATAAGTGAAATGTACTAACTGTGACAATTTTCCGTTTGTTAGGTTGACATAAAATGCGATTATCCCCTGTCGGAAGCCCCAAGCGTAAGAAGTGTCGGTTTCCTACTGCAATGAATTATTCGAAAAATCTTAAACTCCGGCATATTGTAATAGAATCCGACAAAGATTGAACGGATAAAAGATTTACAATGAATCTTAAAAAAATATCTTACCTCCGTGGCAAAGGATGCATCTCGAGCGTTGTCATAATCGTAACCGTAAGGACACGATGTTCTGTTGCTTTGGTCAAAAAGCTTCTTACATGTGTCGTAATACGGTCTTTCTCCAGATACATTTAGTGAGAGACTAGCGTTGGCGGGTTCATGACATCTCAAAGGTGGTTGATAACCTATCAAAATAAGTAGTTTTGCCGCGAAATGTCAGTAAATATACCGTTTCATTTTACATAACCCTTTACTGTCAAAAGACAGAAGCGGCATGTTATCTCTGATTCGTTTTCTATGATACCTTAAGCTTACCTGACTCCAGCGATTCTCCGTCCGGGAGCAAAAATCTCAGGAAATCGCTCCCTGTGCGACGGGCTTGCGACGCAACAAGACACTGTTGGCGAATAGTCGCAAACATATTTGATACCTTTCAACTCATCGTCTTTTCGTGTGCGGCAAACATGCGACTGAAAATCACAGCCATAAGTTTTGCATCAAATCAGTAACTGAGATTGACGCATGTATAATAAACTATCTCCGTCGCCTCTGCCTAAAGCGTTCAAAATCAAACGTGAAATTTCTATGCAATTTTCAATGAAAGTCACGCCAAGTGTTAGTCACGTGGTAAAAAAGTCATTTGACTTTCTCAGAATCGCTCCATATGCGGCAAAAACTGTCGCCGAGAAAAATCTCTGCAATAAATCGCCGATGGGGAATCGCTCATGCGAGGCAGACTTGACAGGCCATCAAATTAAAAATTAGGGTTATAGTTTAGTTTTCTCATAATCACAGGATGTGGCACCCCTAAACCCAATAAACTCTCAGATGATTTTTTATGCGCCCGCCATTTAGCGGGACGTATGATGGTATGGGATAAGACAGGGCAATTCGATGGGAAATAACATATCGGCCTCTTGATGTCACCTAGATCAACAAGGCAACACGAAACAGGTGTATTAGAAGTCTGACTGTCTCTTCGGATGCGAAAGCTATCTGTTTGATATGAAAACAACATCCTTTCTTACAAAGACTATATATTCATCAAACCGACATGATGTTCAAGCAACTGCGCATGTCCCTCATATTTCGCTTTCAAACAGTATGACAGCAGAACCTGCATTAAATGGCGTCCTGCCTTAAATGGCGTCAAGTGACATCAGCTCAAACTGGTTTGTTATTACCGAAATATACGTAGATTGCCAAGGTTACCAAACACTGGAGCAGTACTCCAAATGACTGGAGAATTATATAGTATGATGATTGACGAACTAGATTTAAATGATTTACACTTCTCTTTTAAAAAAGCAAGTATCTGTAATGCTTTTCCAATAGTTTTTCTTATGTGATACTTAAAAGACAGAGAAGCGGATAGCCAAACTCCTAATTCTTTGATTTTGGTCTCTCTAGATAAACCTTTTTGGTTGAGTAAGTAATAACACATATGTTTTTGGGGTTTATTTGATTAACTAACAGCATTATAGCGTAAATATGTTTGCATCATCTGCATATAACAGATACGATGCCGGCAGGTCGTTGAGATACAATATAAAGAAAAGGGGCCTGAGAATCGAACCCTTGGGCACGCCGAGGTCACGTAGCACCGAGATGACTTTTGGCCATTCACGACAACAATTTGTTTCCTATCAGATAAGATTGGCGCCAAGCATTAGATAAAAATTCAGTAAAGCACAATCAGTTACATTCCTTTCTTATTCGCGTAAACATTTTGTTCACAAATCTGCAGACAGTGCAACCACTGACCTGTTTAAATTGCCATAATGGTGATAAGGATCTGAATAATGATATAGGCCTTTCTGCGTCAATGTTCGGAGAGTATAAAGAGCTTCATACGGATGATAGTTGGAAGGTTGCTATCAACTATCATTCACAAGACATCGGTTAACATGTAAACAGTAAACATGTAAACTAATGGAACTTCTATATCACATATAAAGAACTTGTTTGACAGAACTTCTGGCGATGTTGTCATCGAAGAAACAATATTAAAGTATCATTAAATCTATTTTTTTATAATTCATTCTATATAACTAAAATTAACAAGGCTTGAACACAATATTACACTTTTTAGAGCCAAATTTCACAATTTAATATATTGATATATTTAAAATATTATAAAACTTTTGAATTTCCTGACCATGCAGATCGTTTTGTTTATCTTTTTGTTGTTAACGGCCGAGGGTAATATTATATAGGATACAAAACTAATCATTCAATCAATCTATATCACCTAACCATGTGTCAAGGAGTTTGAAGATCTGTTTTGTGTCCAAACAGATTTGAGTCCAAAAAAGACCTACATATTGTAACCGCATAGTACATTGAACTTTGATGTAACTGAAACAGTTTAGGTCACATGCAGGGTATATAAGTTATATAAGTATACACCATTTATTCAAAGTACATATATAAACCGATGAACGATATAGATATGGACTGTATTTCTTTATCGTAAGTTAACAATGCTTTATTTGAGACTTACGATAACATCTGATAACATTGCGAATAATTAATTTACGGGATCAAAAATTTGATGTAAATTTTGTCGTCTGGTGTTGTACTTTTAACTCTGAAAGTGTTTTTTTATTTTAAACTATATAATCAAACGCCATTAGATTGAAACCGGAAGTGGGCTTACCTCCATGCCTAACGTACAGCCCCCTTTGTCATAACCCAGGACAATTTTCAATGTCTAAATGTAGTTAATTCACTCAAACGGCGTAAATTGTGCGGTCGTAGCAAGACAAATTACACCTGTATAAATACACCGGGACTATGGTTTGGTGTCATTATTTACCTAATACTAGGGTAAAAAAAAATCAATGCAGCAGGTATTACATTTCATGAAATGTTGCTTAAGGTCAAAGATGTTCAACGTGTCGATTGTGAGATGACCATTATGTTTATACATAATATGAATAACTGAATTCGAAACGCCTTATAAGCTTTGTTTTTAATAAATATCTATCTTTTGTTTATGGCGGATAAATAATGCGGCTGAAATGATCCCTCAATAGATAGACTTAGGTTTATACTTCTGAAGCTCGGCCATTAAATGGTTTGGTGTCCTACCACAGAATAAAATTATAACCTTAAGCCCCGTCTACACGATCATACATTTGTTCAAAACATCATCATACATTTGTTTGACCGTGTTCGTGAACAAAT
>JARFOD010036987.1:0-10395 GCA_031763545.1 Mopalia muscosa | reverse complement strand
TAGGGAAAAGTGATTAGAATGGGATTATAAGCATTTATTTAAAAAAAAAAGCCTTAAGTTGTGGACCTGCTAGCTACTCGGCTTGATTTCTTTTTGTTGCAAAAGGTTTCATTCACCCATAAGGCTTTGGCTGGAACTTCCCGATACCCTGGTACTCTCAGAGTTAAGGGGAAATATTAAGCCAATCTGTTTGTGATTTTGTAATTACCCTTTTATTGTCTTGGTTTGTTCCCTCTGGTGTACAGGGTGATTTCCTTCACAAACTGGGCTGGTATGCCTTCATGAGGGGAAATAACCTTAAGTGTGGCATTAAAAAAAATCCACAATTCACCCTTCAATTTCACTGAAAGAATATTGTTTTTGCAGGTATAGAGGGGAGTTTTTTGAGTTGGTTCAGACGGAGAGAGCTGATTGGAACTGTGATGATCATAAAGATTTACTCAGGTATGTGTTCACCGAAGGCACAAAAAAAACGCCAACATGAAACACAGGTTTAGTGTCTTAGTTTCAGTTCATCAAACACTCAAATTGGTGCATCTACTTGTCTTCACGGAATAACCCAAAAATACATTTTTCTCTCTCTTGGCAGTGTTTAGTATGAAAAGGTATAAAACTTTAATAATTTTTTTAAACATTTAAAGACTTTTGAGAAATCCTTTACAATCTTTCATTTGTTTAGTAGTTCACCCTAAACACAAACAATGTATGTTCAACATTCTTAGTTTTCAACCAAAAAATAAAGGGCTCCATTTTTTTTTAAACAGTTCTCTCCAAATGTTCTTTTTGTTAGGATGTTTTGTAATATTAATAAGTTTTGTTTTCTGGATAGATCTATGATGATGACAGCATGTGATGTGTCAGCAATAACAAAGCCATGGGGTGTGCAACAGAAGGTAAATGTTCAATTTAAATTTCTACAAAGTTTGAACCCTGTGTCTTCTGGTGTACCTTGTACCCTCTAGAGACTATATGCTAGGAACATTAATGTTTGGGCTAAAACAGCGAAACACTTCACATTTGATGAACGCCATCTGGCTAAGAGCAGTTGCTGTCATTTACTGAGCACTGGCGAAAGATTTAACTATCAAACATTATCAAAACACTTCACATTTTATGATTGTGTTAGTGTCCATTATCGCCTACATAAGTGAAATACCATGAAGCTCAGCGTGAAACAGTAATCAATTTGCTGGTTGTCTTGGTGTAACTGTTTTAGTACACATATTAAAGTGATATACCTGTACAGAGTTAATTAGCAAATTATTTGATTAGAGGAATGGCAATCGAGAGAGCATGGCGTTTAAATACTAAGCAATCAATCAATTAATATTGTGGAGATAAGCTCCTTAATATCAACTCATCAGATCTTAAATTTTCAACTTTTTCCCAGGGAATGTCACAAAGAATTGGTGGTTTCAAAGTTTTTAAAAGTATATTTAACGCCATTGATCACCTGTAACACCTGAATCAATCCTATAAGGTGTTTAGAGTAGTTAAATAATTCCGATCTTTAATTGTGAATTTTCAAGTCGGGGTTATTTCCTAGTAGTATTGGTCTGTATATTATATAATAATTTTTTTTTTGTTTCCAGGGGATTTTCTTATGGTCTATCTTGAGCAATCATTTATTTGCTATAGTTACTAAACATTTTGTTCTTTTAGGTTGCCCAGTTGATAGCCACAGAGTTTTTTGAACAAGGTGATATAGAGAAAACAGAACTTAAAATTAAACCTCAGGTAATGGTTACTATTACTTTGAGTTCTTATCAATAGATAATTTTGCCTGTCACATTTTTTTCTATTATCAGTTTTGTTTGACCCTTTCCTTTTATATGTTTGGTGAAGATACACATGGAAGAATTTATCTACAAACAATACAAGTTTTTGTTCTCAGAACTTGGCTCTTGTATGAGTTAAGAGATAAAGCAATCGATATTGAAACAAGTTCTGAAGAAAAGGTCCAAATGGTTGGGGACTTTAGTCCAATGTACGTTTGTTAAAATGAATTACTCAAAGCTCCAAAATTGTCCAAAATATGTGCTATTCAAGAATGTTTTTCCAAGCTAATAAATAAACCTGTCTTATCCAATCAGTCAAAATGGTCATGCGGGACAGATTCCGCTTCTCCAGACAAATTATATTTATATGATTATATATCCACTGTCCTGGCTCATTAAAAAAACATATAATTTTGTCTGAGATAGCATATGAGAATTGTATAACATGTAATTTTGATATGAGAAATGTTTTTTTTTGTTTCCCCTAGGACATGATGGATCGAGATAAACAGGATCAGTTCCCGACAATGCAAGTCGGCTTTATCGATACAATATGTATGCCAGTCTACTCCGTAAGTCCATATGTGTACTTTATTAGTAATATGTTTTGGATCATCATAAATATTCTTTTTTATTGAACTCAAATTTATTAAAGGAATTGCACAGTTGCCAACATTTCATTTTACTTCTCATGATATATTTTTGTCTTACTTTTCAAACTTTCCATATCTCAATTATTATGGGATTACTGTTAGTATCTGAATATAAATATTATATATATAAGATATAGAGTTTCTCAAATGAACCAAGTACATATCTAAGTGTATTATTAGAATAAGAGATCTAGTTTGATTTTTTACTGTACATTTGTCTGCTTAATATAATCCACCTTGTGTTGCCTATTCGAGTAATTTTTGTTCAATGGCATACTTTTTTCTTGCTACCTTTACTGAAGGAAGATAAACTTTTTAACAAGCCAAAAAGCGTCACATTTCAGGGTTGTCCCTTTGTCGATTAGTATTGAAATATATTTCCATTATATAACTGAAACACCCTGGGGCATGACTTAAGAACACGAACCAATTCATTCTTCTGAGAACCTTTAAGAAGCACTGCAAGATTTGTTAAGACACAGGATAATTCTGGGCCTGAGGCCACTTTCACAAAATGTTGTACGACAAATTAATACCATAAGATAAAATTACGCCATTTTAAACTATAGCGTAACAAATATAGTATGACATTATGTGAAAATGGCTCCAGGAGCATGTCGGACTACTGATCCTCCAGTTGTACAGCTTACAGGGTCAGCTCTTCATGTATCAATGTGACTTTGGGCATTTGAGTCACATGGAGGGAATGCACTCATGGGTTTTTATTCCTAAGTTTCCCTTAATTATCATTATCCAAGCTATTCACATGTGGTGTAAGGAGTGAAGAAACTGTTGTCATATAGGTGAAATCAACTTATGGGACAGAATATAAAACTGCCCAATGACTAAATTTCCATCCTCTTTACTTTTCCAGGCGATTGCTCGAGTGAACTCCAGATTGGATCCTCTGTTAAAAGGCTGCAAAGAAAATCGAGTTCATTGGCAGGAGCTAGAAGAACAACATAACCGTAAAATGGCCAACGAGAATGTGTCTGAAAATAAAGACAAGGATAAAGAACGAAAGGGCCCTATGTCACGATTTGAACGAGGGTCAAGGTCATCTCATTCCAGCGAACGATCTGTCTCCAAGCTTAAATCCTGACGGTGGCTAAAACGTCTCTTTTGTGAGAAAACTTGAGTTACAGTGCTCCCAGGGTCTGATGTTTGTTCTTCTTACTCCATAACATCTGAGGATGTTAAAAACAACCTAATCCTTGTATCATTGTTAGATGTGTATGCCAGTAATGGCTGCAACTCACAAAACAAAACAAAAAAGGTGACTTGCGAGGAAGACAATATTTTAGTCTTGTGTTAGACCCTGGCAGTATTTTGTACTTACCGTGCAATGTCCATGATACTGTGTGATTTTACAGAAACACCGTGTCCAGTTTTCCAGGGTACTTAGTTTTCTACTTACATAAAGAGACAATGATGTGATTTTTTCTTGTGCCTAGAATTTGTTGTTCAAGGCTGCTGTTTTAAGCCCAGTTCATACAAACTTCACTTTCTATGAAAATGTGCCTCATTGCATTATAGTCCTTTGGTGAAGATTTATTAATCCTCACCATAGATAGTTGTACATTTGAACCAGATTTGTATATTACCTCAAAGACTTGTTAAAGTTTATTGTATATACATGTATAGTATGATCAAATATTTTGCACATTTTTCGACTCTGTGTATCAAGTTACAAATGAATGGAGACAACTTTTAAGTTGAAAATGCACATTGAATATTTTTGACTCCAAATGAATCTTGATATCCTATTGGTTTTTAATATCAATTTCATTTGTGCCATACCTGTATAGAAGCATCATAACAAACCATAACAACCATTCAACAAAACCGTTTTCCACACAGATTTATTTTCAGTTCATTTTGTCAAGCATGGTGTTTGTATAAAAAAAAATTTCATTGAGTTTTTTTTAAAGATTTTCATAAAATGTTTTAAAAATAAGTTTATCTGTTTCATCAATCTTTGGTTCATATTTTGTTTTACAAGTTTTATTTGTATTTTGTTTTTTTTTTGTTTTTTTTTTTCATTCTTTATAAGCACAGCTTGGTACACACACATATTTGTTACATGTATCTCTGTCCGTTTCATTTTTTTCACCCCATTTACTATCTATTGGGGAATTTTATTTCTTTGATTTTTCAGTTTGGTTTATTTTGTTTCAGGCTGTATCAGTAACAAACAAAAAAAAGAATTGATAGCCTTTTTGGACCTGTTTGAGACAAAAGAGAATTGTTATAAAAATTTTCATGCATTTATTTTTGTTTAGTTTGCTTTTTGGTTTATTTTCCAGGAATAAATTTGATCTGTTGTACATTTATCACAATCTATTAACTCCCCTTTATATCAACTGGGCAAGCAACCCACTGGCTGTTTATTTGGAGTGAAGTACTTAATGAACAATCAGTCAATCACAATGAAGTTTGCCTCACTATGTTAGGAGATATTCCCAATATCCTCGGTTAGTGACAGTTCAGTATTCTCTTTTTACCAAACGCCTTTTTTTCATTTGAGTTTTTATATTTTAAAATTGATCCTATGATATTTCAGTGTTTTTTCTGGTTCGTATCCATTGAATATGTGTGCAGTTTGTTTCTAGCTTTCCAGGGGAGATAACTGTTACCACTCCTGGACGTTTTCAAACTGTTGATTTTCCATACTGTAATTTGGCGGTGGAACATAATGTATGTATTCTGTTCTAGTTCACATCAAACTCTATACTGATATTTCGTGTTGAGTATTGATAAAGTTTCTTTGTCTACCTCTTTATTTTGGACACTGTTGATATTATATTTTGGCAGCTAGGATTGTTTTTCAAAACAAAACCAGTTTTGTTACTTTTGTAGGGTTTTTTTCGTGTACTAGATCCACTCAGTTCCTTTACAGTTCATCCAATTAAATGTCCATTAGTTCGATTAAAATGTTCATACGTTTAGTTTTGTAATTATGTTTATTTTGTTAAGTTTGTCTAACATAAACCTGTTTTGTTCACATTATTTTTTTTAGGTTTACCAAAATTGTGTTTGACTAAATTGATTTTTTTCTCCTTTGTTAAGTTTGGGTTGATTCATATTTTGTTATTAGGTGTAAAACCACATTTATGAAGAAAAGAGATTCTTGAATAAAAATAATTCAATTTTTTTATTTTGCATTCTTGAATTTGAATTCTAAATTGTGTTCTACTAAAAGGTGGCGCGTAAAATAAAAAAAATGCTAACAAATTGATGTTTTTCTGTTGGGGTGATTGATATTGAATATGTACTTCCCATGACTGAGGTAATAATTACAGTTTGCATACTACTGTTCACCTGCAATTTGACTTAACTTGGCCTTTAGACATAATCAGCACTGATATTACAATGTATTTCTGTTTATAAGCAATTCATTATTACATCTTTATATTTCTAAGTACATTTATTAACATAAATAAACAACAATGCAGAGGGTTTGTTTTTTCTCTGTTTTTGACTGCTGTCATTTGACCTTATTGATCTTCAAATTGACTGTACAACTATTCCATTATATTTTTTATCAGCAGTTGTTTTATTGTCTCCATATGTCTGAGAAAGCAATTTATATTGATCACAGCCTCTATTGTACTTAGGAAGTGTTTTTTTTAATGCGCACGGGAGTGTATTGCACAGCCAACTAAAAATTAAATATGATATTGGGTCTGATGAAACTTTTTGTCTTATTTTGTGAAATGATGAAAATACAGAGAATTGGCTGGAGTTTTCAGTCTTTGGGATACTGAAAGTGGTCTGCTGGCCCTTCGTTTGCCTGGCTATTTTCTCTGCTTTATCCGTTTACACACCTATTTATTACAGCATCCTGCTCCCATTGATTCGCATTGTGCCAGGATTAAGGTTATTTTACTTTTATAATAATGGCAATCATGTATTAGAACCATAAATTACACTAGCACAACTGTTACATTTGAAGGGTTTGGATTTCATGGACAGTTTATCTTCCTCCAGTGCTAAATAAAGGTACCATTAATGTTATTCCCCTCATCTGATCTGCTGGAGATCATTCTGCTCTATAATTTTGGTCTTTGATGTTTTTCGTTATGTCGGGTGGTTTCCTTCTCTCATTTACACCCTACACTATGTGCAAGTTTGTAACACTAGCATCTACCAAATAAATTCTCTCAGAGAATTATAGATGTTCAAACAGGCTGTAAGGAGCTTCCTGTTGCCCTAAGGGCAAGAGGCAATCCGAAGCAGATGTATACACCATATATTTGATGTCTTTGCCCTTTAGCGACACAATACAGATTGTGAGATACAGAGTAGAAATACTGTCTTAACTTAGCACTGGAGGAAAATTAACTTTCCAACATAATGAAAAAACTTCACATCTTGGTTGTGCTCATGTCAGTTATTATTGGAATACTCAACCCAACTTTTCCATATGTGAGAGGAGCAAATGTGTAATTATTAGCAGCAGTTTATAATGGTGCATTCATTAAAGGACGTAGGTCTATGTAACGGATTGGTGTCATGTGATGTCACACCAGAAAAAAATTCATTCACATCATCAATAGCTATACTTGATGCTAATAAATGTTTATTCTTGTAAGATCGAAGAAAGACACTGACCTAAAACTAAATTTAACATACCAGTGTTGTCTTACATGGTATAAACAATATTTGATAAAGGTTAAGGATTGATGAACAGGCTAAATCCTAAATTAACATCTCTCCATGACATATATACCCAAAGTTCAGTTCACTTTTGTGGAGTATCGTGTGTCGGCTGATTAATAGATCGGGCTTATCAATTCCACCCGATGACCGAGGGTATTGTTAACAGAGTAAACCACTACACATGGGTTATGTATGGTTGTGTTAACAGAGTAGACCACTACACATGGGTTATGTATGGTTGTGTTAACAGACTAAACCACTACACATGGGTTATGTATGGTTGTGTTAACAGAGTAAACCACTACACATGGGTTGTATATGGTTGTCATTATTGTAATTTATTTTTGGAGTACACCAGCATCCTGTAAGTGAAATAGTTGTGAGTATGGCACTCAAACACCAGATCAAGATGGGATAGTGTGTTCAGCTCACACATTCTGTCATGATCAAAGGATTTAAATCTGAAAAAATAATATATCTTTATGAAAGTTATTTAATAATAATATTGTGTATTGGCTTGTCCTAAAAAAAAAATATGCTCTTTCTTGGCATTTTACAACTTAACACAAACGTTACTGCTCTTTTAAAAGGTATCCATGTAAGTTTTAAACAGGAAGTATGCAAACAATAAGTGAGCTTAAATAGCTATTCTGCAAACAACTTTTATGATAAATGGTGATTTGAGCTTACATATAGCTGCCATAATCACATAAAACATCTTATTATAGGACTCTGGGGTCACTTTCACAAAACGTCATACGACCAACAAATATTGTACAATAAAAATATGTCAAACTGTAGCGTAAAAATAGTGTACAATATTTTATTGTCCTACGCCATTTTGTGAAAGTGGCCCCTGGTGTGGTGGACTTTTCATGCAATATTATTTCTGTCTATAGCATTCACTATTATTAAATACATTTTCACAATTATCTAAGAAGGTGACAATGTCGCTTAATTGATGACATATACTGTATTTTTGGTGAATAATAGACAATTTTATATGAGCAGAAACGATATAGCATGAAAGTTGTTGCCTACTCAGCCAGCGATTTGACATACATAATTATTTCTAAGGTGTAACAATATATTGAAAACAAAGAAAATAATTTTGTATAACTGCTGAGGCAGACTATCTTCTCAGGTTTGTTTGATATTCTGTTGATTTCTTCTTTAACAATTTTTTCAAATGAGTAACACATACTTCAAAAACCTTAACCAGGCCATTTAAAACAAATTGCAGTCTTCTCTAACCTAATAAACAAAAGCAGCCAAACATGCAAAATAATGAGGAAAAAAGGTAAGAAAATAATCTAGTTGTGATAAATGTTTCAAAATCTTACAATCCAGCAATTAAAACATCATATGATATGCATTCAACAGTGGGTTTCATGTCAGTCATGATGCCCTTCACTGCAATCCTATTGCTCAGTATGTGAGTGGCCAATGCAATGGACCTACCTACTGCTCAGTATGTGAGTGGCCGATGTAATGGACCTACCTACTGCTCAGTTTGTGAGTGGCCAATGTAATGGACTCTAATAAGACTTGTCAATGACCAATGTACCCAATCTTACTATAAATATAGTGTAGATGAAAAGGTGAGATAAATTCACTTAAACACAATCCCCTGGAAAGTTTGGACGGAAAATAAAAAATGGTGTTGAGATGAACACTAAAAAAATAAATTTCCACGAGAATGGGGGCGTCAAATCTGCAAGATGGCAGACTTGTTGAATACTGATGACAGCCACATACTACATGTACCTAACTGGAGTATGTGGACTAGTTAGCAAGGATTATCACAGCTAGGATAAACCTCAGATCCAGCAGTTACAAAAACAAAATCTCAGCAACGAGCTAACAATTATGTGTTATCCTAAACACTCGTAGGATTTTAACAAAAATAACAATATTCTCATGGAACTTTAACAACATAACAAACTGATGTACTGCTTGCTCGCAGACTTTAAAAGTAGGACTGTCTGGATTACTGCTTATTCTCGAAATATGGCATTCAAAATAGTTCAGCTTGATAAAAAGTAAAAAATGAATTTAAAAAATATACCATTAACTGTAATAAGTGGTTTGGCTCAAGGTGTAGTAAATTTGATGAGCTATAGTTTACTTTGTGGTTTGATTTGAAATAACTTGTCTCAGTGTATTCAAATCACTGTTCAGTTTTCTAATCTCTGATTTACACAGCTCCTCTTCCTCCATGACAATCAGCTGACGGACATCCTGTTTTCATAAAACACAAAAATAATCATATTATATTTACATGTAAAATATCTAGGCCTCCATTGTTGTCCAACAGAGTTATTTGGCTTCCAGTTTGAATGCTATCAGAAGTCCATTAACCATATTAAGAGATGTTATAACAGATAAAGTGATGTAGAGCGTAAGTTGTGCACAGTCAGTTCGCAGAAACTTCTGACTGGCGATAGTTAGATTTTAGTAGGTAGCTCTCACCATGCGCTCTTCAAAGATCCTGGGAAATTCATTTGCTTGTTTGTTTGTTTGATTTGGGTTTAATATTGTACTCGAGGGAATATTACTTTTATGATGATGGATTATCCACTTCACACAGTTCTTTGCCTAATTACGGAGTGAAAAACCCTGAGGAAACCCCCACTATTCTCAGAGCCACATCATGTGACTCACTCAAATACTTGAGGGTTGACAGGCAGACTGAATCATGTCAAAGGTCAATTGAAGTAGGATTAGTACTATTACTATGTGATTTATTTTGTAGGTATTATTTATTATTGTCATTTCGGATTATGATAAAAGTCTGGGTTTTCATTGCAACTATTTTAAATGTTAACTGCCTATTTTGTCACAGCAAACTCGTCTGATTCCACATGCTCTCCTTATATCAAGGTAAAGCCAGGTCTAATCAACTGGCTTCTATTTGACCTTCTCTAATGGTTCACCCATCTGTCACAAGAGAAGTGGCATGTACATGTAGTTTAATACGTTGATTTTAGACACAATGGTAAACACGCTACTGATATGGCCATATCTGATGCTATGAATTTTTTTTGACTCAACGTTTCGGTTTATTGTTTATTGATAAACCAAAACGTTGAGTCAAATTGAATACTTTATCTTTCTTTGGAGTTTACTATACTCTATCTGATGCTTTACAACAGCTGATATTTGCGAGCTTTATGGGGTGTAAGATTGTACTTAAGGTTATTTCCCTTATATGGTGGCATGAAGGATTGTTTGTTTGATTGGTGTTTAACGTCGTACTCAAGGGTATTTCACTTATATGACGATGGACAAAAATACAGAAC
>JARFOD010036976.1:0-10395 GCA_031763545.1 Mopalia muscosa | reverse complement strand
TAATAATAATAATAATGAAGAAGAAACAGAACGATTTCAAAAGGTGTGCAGAGCTAAAGCTACTGCACCCCTAATAATAATAATAATCCAAACGATTTCAATATGTCTTTCAAAATAAATTTGAAAGCCATAATTACTTATCAAATTCTCTGCTTCAGACTGGTTGATTTCAAAATAAATGGTAAAATAGCTGATCAAAATATTTTCCTTTTTTAAGACTTGGGTTAGATGTTTGTAGTGTATGTTTGAGTATCTGTGAGTTTCTGTATATCATTTTCACCTAATGTAATAAATTGTTATTACGTGTGCCTTCTCTCAAGATGTCTGTAAATTAATAATAATACCTTAGTATTAAAATTTATTCAGAAACATTTTCTCAGAGTTTATCTGGACATTAAGATGATTCGTCAGTATAATTGGTTGACCTCCCCATGCCAGTCTTATTTATTCTCACTTCCATCCTCCAAGCAAACTTGCTATCTGATGGTCTCTCTGTTTGCATGTATCATCTAATCAATGTTTGTGTTTTTCCTCCACAGAAATGTTTACAATTCCAGCTGGATGATTCAGTATGGCAGGCCAAACAAAGAATCTTAGCAACATTTGCCAAGGTAAAGACGTCGTGTCCATTATCAGCCCTTCAGCTCTCTAAAACATATCCATATATAACAGAAATTCACCTTGACTCTAATGCCTATGATTTTCCAGAGGGCCAAACTTGTTACTTTGTAATATCTAACATAAGCATCATGACAAGAATTTATCTTGAACCTCAAAATGTCTTATTGTTCTTATAGTATGTCAAAATGTTTTCTGGTTGTATGTCAGATTGTCTTCTCTTCCTTGTTGTATGTCAAATTGTCTTATTGTATTTCTTAAGTACTTAACTCATCAAACCCAATTTCTGTCTTACCTAAAACCAATTGAAATTCTGACGCAAAATTTCATTAACCATTTCACCAAAACAACATTTAACGATGAGGCTGATTGACTGTATTGTCACATTACTGATGTATATACTAAAACGGCTAGCATACAGACTAACACTAGATTAAATTGTTCATACTGGGTTAAGCCTTCAACATGGCATGATGTCATCTAATATCAGATTAAATTTGATAGTGCTTTCAGCAACCGGCCCCAAATGCAAGCAAATATCAGCATTGAGTCACTCACTGAGGAAGATATGAATGACATAAACCAATCGGGACATAAGCCTATTGCTTCACATTATTTCCGATTTCATCATGTCTGTTATAATTGATCATTTCTATTTTTGTTTGCTTGTCGTGTTAGGATTTGAAAGATGGTTTAAATTATGGCCTGTACTGTCCACCGTCCAATGGTCGTGCTGGGAAATTTTTGGATGAAGAACGTTATCTCAGGGAATATCCGTTACAGGGGCCGATTGGATTCTTAGAGGTATGTCACTTTTTTGGACAGACCACATTTTATGCATATAATCATATTTTGCTTGAGTAAAGAGCCTGATATCGATGGACATTTTCTTTTCAGTTACCTACTATCTTTTAATTTTGTGTGGGTGGTTCAGGCTGCGAACCGCCATTCAGGTTACGTGGATGTTACGCAAATGGAAATTCACGCGAACGGTCACCGTTCACACAAACTAAGACCATGTAGCCTACACATACATCTGATGTCTACAGTGTATGTACATTCTACACAAGATAGTCAGAAAAGGATTCTCATTCGCTGTCAGAAATATTTTGTACGATAGATCAACCATAATCTAAGTTTATTCAAGTATGAACCATTTCTTGCTTCACTGTGCCTTATGACGTAAATTTGAGGATAAAACCCCAATTAATTTACTTTACTGAAAACAAAACAAGAGATCGATAAACAGCGCGAAATAGAAAACCTAGGGCTGTGTGACCTGTTTGGCTGGCTCGGACTCTCCAGCCAATCAAAATCACTGTTGGTCTATGGCTTTCTTTAATTCTCTGTTCGCTCATTATGATGTTGACAGTTCACAATAAACGAAACCTAAATTTGGATAACTTTGTAAAAAGTTTACATTAACTTCACCCCATATGCCTTGATTTGCCCAGATAATGACCAGATTAACTCTTTGTCTTGATGAAGCCACTCTGATAGCTTACCACATGCTGCTGCAACAACAACACTATATTATGACAGTCGCGTCTTGTTTAACCCACCCGTGGGGCAATTACAGGCTGGTCTAGTGGTATTAAAGACTTTAGTTGTGAACCATATTTTATTAAAATACAAACAATGATTGGTACCAGTTATTACCGTTTATGCAGTATATCGGGGTACAACATAGCGTAATTACACTGTAGGCCTATATTTACATAACCTATATACGAGATTTTAATTTATGCGAGTGGCAGATCGGTTACACAAAATTTTGAAAAAATAAGGCCTGGTGGTTCTTGTTGCCCTGGTGCACTGGGAGGCTTCAGAGCAACAGAAAGCTGATCTGTTGTGATGTCTTTGTATTGCTTCTTGTGATATGCTTTTTTTTCAACCGAGGGTTATGAGGGAGCTTCCTGTTACTCTGGTGCTCTCAGGGCTGAAGGGCAACATGAAGCCGACCAATTTGTGGTGACTTAGTACCGGGTATTCAGTATTTTGATTGTCCTGTATTGATACTGTCTTGTCTTTGTTTGTTGCCAATTGTGCAAGGGTGGTTTGCTTCAGCATATGAGTGAAATAATATTAGGGGTGTAGTTTAACCCCAATCAAACAATGTTTTAACTACATAAATCTCCTCATGCAGATGTGAGTGGTTGGAGGGGGATTCATGTTGCCCTGGTGCTCTCAGAGCTAAAGGAGAACAGTAAGACGATCTAGGCTTTGTGGTGTCTGTAGTGTATTGTGCCCTGTTGTTGTCCTGTATTTTTATCGTCTTGACTTTATTTGTTGCCATTGGTGTCGAGGGTGGTTTCCTTCACCCAATCAAACAAACAAAAAACCTTGTGCAGAAACTGTATAAATCTCCTCATGCAGAAAGTGCATAAATCTCCTTGTGCAGAAAGTGCATGAATCTCCTCCCGCAGAGAGTGCATGAATCTCCTCGTGCAGAAGGTGCATAATTCTCCTCGTGCAGAAAGTGCATGAATCTCCTTGTGCAGAAGGTGCATAATTCTCCTCATGCTGAAAGTGCATGAATCTCCTCGTGCAGAAGGTGCATGAATCTCCTCGTGCAGAAAGTGCATGAATCTCCTCGTGCAGAAAGTGCATGAATCTCCTCGTGCAGAAGGTGCATAATTCTCCTCGAGCAGAAAGTGCATGAATCTCCTCATGCAGAAGGGGCATGAATCTACCTGTGCAGAAAGTGCCTGAATCTCCTCGTGCAGATAGTGCATTGATCTCCTCATGCAGAAAGTGCATGAATCTCCTCGTGCAGAAAGTGCATGAATCTCCTCGTGCAAAAAGTGCATGAATCTTCTCGTGCAGAAAGTGCATAAATCTCCTCGTGCAGAAGGTGCATAATTCTCCTCGTGCAGACAGTGCATGAATCTCCTAGTGCAGAGAGTGCATGAATCTCATTGTGCAGAGAGTGCATGAATCTCCTTGTGCAGAAAGTGCATGAATCTCCTCGTGCAGAAAGTGCATGAATCTCCTGGTGCAGAAAGTGCATGAATCTCCTCGTGCAGACAGTGCATGAATCTCCTCGTGCAGAGAGTGCATTAATCTCATTGTGCAGAGAGTGCACGAATCTCCTTGTGCAGAAAGTGCATGGATCTCTTTGTGCAGAAAGTGCATGAATCTCCTCGTGCAGAAAGTGCATGAATCTCCTCGTGTAGAAAGTGCATGAGTCTCTTCATGCAGAAGGGTCATAATTCTCCTCATGCAGAAAGTGCATGAATCTCCTCATGCAGAAGGTGCATGCATCTCCTCGTGCAGAAGGTGCATAATTCTCCTCATGCAGAAAAGGATTCTCATACGCTGTCAGAAATATTTTTGTACGATAGATCAATCATAATCTAAGTTTATTCAAGTATGAACCATTTCTTGCTTCACTGTGCCTTATGACGTAAATTTGAGGATAAAACCCCAATTAATTTACTTTACTGAAAACAAAACAAGAGATCGATAAACAGCGCGAAATAGAAAACCTAGGGCTGTGTGACCTGTTTGGCTGGCTCGGACTCTCCAGCCAATCAAAATCACTGTTGGTCTATGGCTTTCTTTAATTCTCTGTTCGCTCATTATGATGTTGACAGTTCACAATAAACGAAACCTAAATTTGGATAACTTTGTAAAAAGTTTACATTAACTTCACCCCATATGCCTTGATTTGCCCAGATAATGACCAGATTAACTCTTTGTCTTGATGAAGCCACTCTGATAGCTTACCACATGCTGCTGCAACAACAACACTATATTATGACAGTCGCGTCTTGTTTTATCCATCGTGGGGCAATTACAGGTTGGTCTACTGGTATTAAAAACTTTTTTTGTGAATGATATTTGATTAAAATCAACAAACAATGATTGGTACCAGTTATTACCATTTATGTAGTATATTGTGGTACAACATAGCGTAATTACACTGTATATTTACACAACCTATATGCGAGAACGACTGTTCGCGCAAATTTTTTTCATGTAACTGACAGATAGGTTACGTGGCTTTTAATTCATGCGAACGGTAGACCGGTTATGCAAAATTTGGAAAAAAATCAGGCCTGTAAGGTGGTTTGGCACATTCATAATTTTGAAGGCATTTCACTTTATTTATAAAGAGGTGTTCATTAGGGACCAGCATGTCTGGAAAAAATGGGGTAACTGGGAAGCTCCTTACCAGGAAATCTGTCTGACCTTAACCGGCTTCCATAGAGTTGGGCCCTATCTCATGTATATTAAAAACACGCATTTAGAAATTTCGGGTTTTCTTTGTTTGGCGAATATATATTCGATAAAATTGAGTACGTCGTTTTCCACACATGCAAAGTGTTAAGTGTAAATATATTAAATAATTGTTTAAAGAGCTGACCATACAAATGCAGTGAAATAACCTCCATCGCTAGACTAAAACTTTAGGCCTCCTTATTACTGTTCTCAACACAGACACTGTGTGTGAGTGGCTTTATTGTTATATATTATATATATATCTGTCTCACAGCTCTTGGCATTGACAAGTGTTCACTCCAGTTGACACTTGGACAACATGAGTGGCTTGAATGTAATGTTGACACCCGCAAATTAAACTGCACACTGAAATGGTGACTGACAAAATATGCATTCAAAGTTTCATGAATATCAATATAGTTCTAATTCACTGTATATAAATCTCCTTGCTAATGTGAGCACATCATGTACCTAATGTTACACAGAGCGATTAATTTTGTGTTCAAACAAATTACTCAAGGACAAAGAAAGCTGTATTTGATAATAATGTTTGAAGCGCATAGTGTGGATTTAGACCAATCAACGCCTGAGTTGTTGGACTGTGCAGACTACATGTAAATAGGTCATCACATGCCGACATTATGGAGTGGGCACTCTGCTAATAGAGCGTTTAGGTGAATAAAACTTGTCAGATGCATGGCCCTATAATACATAGCAATTATACCACATTAAAACAACTGATGAACAAAACAACCAGTTTCTTTTAGGTTGACAAGCATCAAATGTAAATAAATCTGCTGTGAGTCCGATATATATTCTTAATTCATTTGAATTATACTCGTGGGAATTTTTTTTATAAAATATATATTTTCCCCGGAAATTAACATCTTTTCCAGCCGTGGGGACCAGTGGCATGTATTCTTTTTTTTTTTGGTAGTTACTACTAACCTGTTCAACCCGTGAAATGGTTAGATGATTTCTAACCTGTCTTTGAAAAAACTCATCATGTTTAAATGTGACTGTCAACTTAATCCTTCAGCCTGTTATTCAGTGGTTAGCATGTCGGACCACTGATCCTCCTCCAAAGTATTGCTCTTAGGTTCAAGTCCTCTCACCAACTCGAGATATGAGCAACTTACACGACTCGAGGTATATGAATGACTAACATGACTTGAGGTATAGAAGCGACTTACACAAGGTGATTCCAATAACCATAATATTTCAGTAGGACGCAGTCAGAAATAGAAAAATTACAATCTGTCATCATAAAAGTGAAATACTTTTGAGTATAATATAAGACCTTAATCAAACAAACAAACAAACATGCCGTGGCCCATTATGATGGCACTGTTCTATGAATGAAAATATTAAATATGGCTTAACACTCCGATCAATCAAACAAACAAACAATTATTATTGTTAATATTTTCATAGTATTCTAAACCTTTACATCCTAATTTATAAAGGTCACCTTACATTTGAGTCTGATATAATGTGTATGTTTTTCTATTTTAGTTACTGGATTTACCTGGTATTATTGAAGGCGCTAAAGATGGTAAAGGGCGTGGTAAACAAGTCATTGCTGGTGAGAAACTTTTTATATTTCTCTCAACATTTTAATCATTTCATTTCAAACAAACAATGCCAATATAGAAATGCAATTACTTAGAGCAATAAGGCTTACAGATGGAAAGTGCATGGGAATATAGAGTTTTGTGAACTTGCAAAACAAGGGAGATGATTAGACAAGTGGAAAGGGGGATAATTTGGGTTTTTTTTTTTTTAAAATGGAATAAAACTTAAATATGTAAATCCTTTCACCATACATTTATATATGTTTGGTCCGCTTTAAATTGTTAGTTTTCCTGTAGTTTTAGATTATAATAATACTGGATCCTAAAATACTTTTCTTATCTTTTCAGTTGCAAGGACGTGTAATTTGATATTTATCGTACTGGATGTTTTAAAGCCCTTACAACATAAACAATTAATAGAGCATGAACTTGAGGGCTTTGGTATTCGATTAAATAAAGATCCGCCTCGAATTGGTTACAGGAGAAAAGACAAAGGCGGGATTAATCTGACTGCAACAGTAAGTGACATAACACTTCCTAAATGCAAATTACATTTATCACATAGCCAAACTTTTATTATGTGGAACTGAGCTGTTGGGTATCAAACGGTACTGGGGGTGGTTGTACAAAGTTGGCTAACAGAGAATTTACTGTGGTGCGAGACTTATATCTGTGTAACGTTGTGTCTTCTAGCAGTCTGTTAGCCGGCTCCAGTAGATGTATCCCATCCCAAATTCCCCAGACCCAACACTGAGTTCAATATATCGCCTTTTTGGTTTAATCTTTTGGTAAATTGTAATGTACTCACATTAATGTGGTGTTATAATATTTTGGGCGTCTATGAGTTTTCCAAAACTGACCTAGTTTCTAAACAAAACATCAGATTGATGGGTGCTGCCAATTTTTCCATACTTTGTACCGAACACACACAAATTATGTCCTAATGCAGGACTTTTTTGTAAAAAACATTCTTGAGTAAGCTGAATAACTTTACCCAGAGTTTGTATTGGGAACATTTATAGCTATGTCCAAAAGATCAATAATGTCAGAGGATAATTTAGCCTCTTTTAGTCTCACACACATTCAAACATAGAGATCATCAGTTGCAGTGGATGTTGGGGGAGAGATTTGTAAATTGTCTTGACGCTTTGAAACTATTCCCAGTTTGATAATAATTGCAGCAGGGTGTTTTCTTTCTATGTTTGCCCATCAAAGAGTTTTATTTTTTCCCTCTTTTAAAGAAGGTGTAGAGTTGGTAGGGAGCCTCCTGTTGCCCTGGTGCTCTCAGAGCTAAAGGTTGATGTGAAGCCGATCTGTTTATGTCCTGTTCCTCTTTTTTTTTGTTTGTTGCCAGTGGCGTGGTTTCCTTCACCCAATAGCCTGGCTTGCTTTGTGAGTGAAATAACCTTAGGTACTGCCTTAAACCCAACTCAAACATACTAAAACATTTCAAGAAAAAATTATCCTCTGAATAGAAGCCGGTGGCTGGCGTGATATCTCTGTTGGATTGTTGAATCTCAAGCTAAGTCAAGAGGCATCAGTAAAGTGTTTCTGGTAAATGACTGACTGTGTTAATGCTTCTTGTATGCCATCCTCTGACTCAGGGCAGCGTGAGTGGAGGTCAATTCATACTGCCAGCTGTGGAAAAGCCTCCCTGGGGGTACACATTAAACCTGTCATACATATGAGTGAAATAACTATCAGCATGGCCTAAAACACCAATCAACCATAGGTTTCTCAAGCATATCAGTGAAGAAGGTCATAAAATCCCAGCCCTCTGGCTGAGGGCAGTTTGTTTGAAGAGTAGCAATGCTGTCTTTACTAAGCACTGGATGAAATTAATTTTCTAACATTTCGGAAACTTTTCACATCTTGGTTGTGCTTGTGTCAATTATTGTTGGAATACACCGCTGTCATATAAGAGAAATACCCTTAAGCACAGCATAAAACACCAATCAATCAATCAGTCAATCCTAAAGTCCCTAGCAAAGTAACAATCTATAAATAACTTAACAACAAAGATATTAATTGCTGTTTGTTTTTTGTTTTTTTGTTATTAGTGTGCTCAATCTGAACTGGACATGGACCTGGTGAAAACCATTTTAGGAGAATATAAGATCCACAATGCTGACATTACACTGCGTTACGACGCAACGGCAGAGGATATAATTGATGTGATTGAGGGAAACAGAATTTATATTCCCTGTATTTATTTACTTAACAAAATCGACCAGATATCAATTGAGGTGAGTGGAACTGATACAATAAATTCAAATTTTGAAAATGAATATTGATTTAAAAGCCATCCATGTTTGATTTGAAGATGGTTTGTCTACCAGCTGTTAACTTGATAAAAGTCGGAAAGATTATTCCATAGATCAAAATGTCTGCCACTCTGCCTGCAGGTGGCTCCACCTGGTGTCAGACTCTACATTTGATTTCCACCAGTTATCTTGGTAATGGTAACAGTTTGTCAGATTACAACCAAATTTTGAGGAATCCTTCCATTTAGCAAGATGATTTATGGGATTGAGCTTCATGCCTCGGTGGTACCTCCTAGCATCCAGTTTTTGGTATCCAGTCAATTACTTGAAGACCACAAACCAGATTCTAATTAAACTTGCTAGGATTTTCCTCATGGTAAGATTATGCATGGGATGAATTTTGACCTATGTCTATATACATGTAACACCACTTTGTGCCAAAGTATTTATTAGGTTTCCAGCATTTAAATTGAAAACTATGAACTTCTTATTCAACTGTGTAAAAGTAGTAGATACATGTGTATCTACTATGAGCTTGGTGTATGATGGGTCACAGGTGTTACTACCTGTTAGAAACTTATACTCTGGCTGTTAAGTTGAAAACTGATTTTCACATTTCTGTTTATAACTATAGTAAAGTATTTCATTTTGCTTGATGTCACATCCCAAATGAGTGCTAATTCTGTACTGCATTATTTGACATTTGAATGAGCATTAAAATATTTTGAATTTTCTTATATTCAAAAATATTCCTTTCAAGTTAAAAATAAAAGTTTTATTTGTTTACATCTTTTTTTTGTGTTTTTTTTCTATTAAGTGTTTTAACATCTTTCAATTTTTATTATTTTAATACTTTTGTCAAAATTACGTTTTAATGTTGTTTTTTCGTTTTTGTTTGTTAGGAGTTGGACATCATCTACAAAGTACCCCATTGTGTTCCAATCTCAGCTCATCATAAATGGAACTTTGATGATTTATTGGAGAAAATGTGGTGCTATTTGATGCTTTGTCGAGTGTAAGTTATCTTGAAGAGTGGAGTTAAAATGGAGTTCAAATTTAGACTTTTACATGTGTAATTATACTGGCATACCCATTTGCAATTTTGCGCAGTAATTTTCCTCTGTCCACAGTGACACTAAGAAAATTTTGCACTCAATGGGATTGTCAATCCTTATTCTCTGTGGAGTGTGGAGTGAACGCAATAAACTCCCATTAATACAACATTAAACACCAATCAATCAATTTATCTCTGCTGTAGAAAATGGTCACCTGTACTCTAGTGCTGAAACGGGTACAAATTTTCGTAACCGAGTACCCATCTTGTAATATTCAAATACTATTCGAGTACTTGTTACGTATATGACACTTGGTGGTAAACATGTATGTACATTTACTTTCATGTAGCCTAATTGTTCAGTACAAAATACCAGCTGTTTATTAGTCCTAGCTGTACTGTTATCTTGTAAGTTGACGTACATATTATAATAAATTTATCTGGCTTTGCTGGCCTTTAAAAGCCCAAGGAAGTCTGCAATCGTGTACGTAAGTCTTTAAACAACCGTCATACACCCAGCTGGGAATCACGTGACAGCAGCGTCTGGGGATTGTCTTCAAATTCCACAGCTGATCCCAATAACTTTATGTTTGTGCTATATTTTATTGATAGTCTCATACCAATGTACTTTTTGTTATATTGCATTACTGGCTAAATAAAG
>JARFOD010036965.1:0-10395 GCA_031763545.1 Mopalia muscosa | reverse complement strand
GTTGTAAAATGGCAGGTACAAGCAATTGCGTTCTGAGAATAGGAGACCTAGCATGTTAGTTAAAGTCTACCTGTAACGTGATTCTTAAGTCCGCATTACGTGAAAAACAGAAGTGTGTTTCTACAAAATCGCGACTATGATAACGGATATTTTCCATAAATAACGTACTACGTCATAACAATCGCCACTTTTCTAGCACGTTCTCTGGACAGACTCCAGGTACAGATAACAAAGTGTAACTGAATAGTTTGCAGATTGTTTTATTCCCAGTTTAACTGAATGAATAATCTTCAAAAACGGCATCATTTTTTATAATAGATTTATTTAATGTCATTACATAATACATTTATTAACAATAGGCTTAAATTACAAAAAAAGTAATTTGATTTACAAATAACTTTATTTGGCTCTTTTTTATTTTCTTTTCAATGTCTGAAAATTAACATGGGATTTTCCATTTAGTTACAAAGAGGTTAATGGATTGTTTAGCTACATTTTGGCGTTTATGAAAACAAAATAAATATATGATGTGTTACAACGGAAACAACGGCTTCGTTGTATCCTTAAACGATGGACTGTTTTTGTTATATTATTTACAGTTATCTAAGTAATTGACCATAAAAAAAAAACTCTTAATGGTCATACTATAGCTTACTAGATATATTAACAAACATCTAATCCGCAAACGTGTCTATTAAATTAGAGTTTTCAACCATTCAATATAACTTTGAATCCATACTTATTAAGTCATAGGGACAACAATCCAGTTAATGAGTCAGAAATCATGTTAAAATGGTAGATTCATATCCTTGACTAAATCCCGTCAATGATGTAAATACTGGATGAGTTCATCGCGTGAAAGACGTGGTAATCATATGGCGTAAGACCACTATTATTGACTTCCGTTTTGTCAGCCTCAAATATAGTTTCTAATAAAATCAGTGTGTTGTCTTGTTTTATTTGACAACACCTATAACCGTCCAGGCTCTGTAACTCAAGATTTTGCCGGTCATGGTCTGTCAAGATTTAACTCAAAACTCCAAAAGGGCCGATTAAAGTATGTACCAGGGGTTTTCGTTCAACGAAAGTTTGGGAGGGAGCTGTGAGCCAAACGTTAACATTACGGCTTATGGCAAATTAATGATGGTCTTGTGCCGCATAGACGAGGAAATGTGCCAGTTCTCATCAAGCCAGGCAAACGCCAATTACATCTTAATATAAATGGCCAGTATTTTGAGGAACAGCGGCTGTGTGTTGAATGGGTTTGGTTGTCTGTGTGATGGAGATTTTTTATTTCACCAATTAAGTGCATTACATCTCCAAATCAATCCGTTGGGACGAAGCAACGAAACTAAACGTTAACTGAAGAAAAAATAATATTTTTAGAAATCAACTGCTTTTGTATTGGTTGTTGATCAGAACTTTTGAATACATATGCCCATATCATCACCAAGTATAAAAAAGGTCAAAGGGCTAAATGACCATATACATACATGAACAAGTATAAAATGTTAAACTTTTGTTATAGGGCCTACACTTGTTGTATAAACATTTCGCCTCTACTCTTTATAGAGGAGACAGGTACATATATCAAAACATTTGTCATATCAACTGATTATACCACCCCACTTCTAAATGTCAGTCAAACCTTACATAAAAAATCAATAATCGATTACTACCATTAATGATTACTGGTAATTATGACGAACCGTAATGAACCGTATGAGGCGAGGTTTTCTTTTAGTGCCAACAGCGTATCAACTTCTGCAAACCTTCAAGAAATAGATGAATGCTTCAGTTCGCATTTGTAGAGGCAGGGAAAACGATTGGATTCACATTCCTCAGCTGATGTATTACATATATAAGAACAGATGGCATGTCCTTATTTTGAAAATAAAAAGGTATTGTTTCATTCTTAGAGATGGCATGTGAGCCCATTGTGATTATTATAGAACGAGGGACTTATCAAAGATTAAAAAACTCACAAAATTGTCCAAATAAACAAGAAAAGAGGGAATGAAGTCTCCATTGCATTTGTGTAAGTTTTGATTGTTTGATTGATTGATTGTTTATTCCAGGAATAAGCTATTACGGCTTTTATCCCAAAACAGGAGCAGTTGAGTAATTAGTAATCCGTTATGACAGTATTTATATAATACACTGTATTCCAAAGTATACAATATTTTGAAATTTTGCGCAATACATCGGTGAATGACGATGGGTGTTAGTATTCATTTTTTTCTCAAGTTAAGTGCTTCATATATAAATTACTAATATTGACCATTTCCTTTTTTGATTTTTGATTTAACTTTTTGCTGTTTAGTTTTTTTGAATTAACAGTTAGACCAAGAACAGCTAACGCCAGCAAAAACCATGCCTAAAGACGTGTTGAAACAGATGAGATACAGTTCGACAAAAAACAGTTTGTGTGGGTGTGAGAGGGCTGGGCCGAGATCTCTAATATTCTGTGAAGAGAAGTGAGACACGACAATTAATCACCGAAGTTGTCTTGAAAATACTATGTATGCAATTGACAATGATCTGAGGAAAACTGAAACGCAATATCACAAACAAAATTAACAACATGAATTCTTCCAAAAATTGGCGTGCTTGAGACACGACAACATGATCATGTTATAATGTAAATTTCCGATAACTGAACTGAATTTAAGCACCTGCCTTCTGGGTCAGTCTTTGTGTAACGCTGAACGAAAGAGGCGTACGGAAAGATTTACGGCAATTGCACGTGCGAATCATGCCTAATCAGGTATAAAAGACACATAGCTGTTTAATTGAATTCAGTTGTTAAATTGTTTCTCCAGCTTGCTATGATATACCCAGACTAGACACAGCTACCCGGAACGTCGTAATTGGTCATCTCCTGGCCGGTGAATCCTAGAATGTACTCGCTAGACTTTATCATGTCCACCGGAGCACGATTTTCAGGCTCGACCAACGGTACCAGCAATCCGGTTCAACAGGTGACCTCAACGTTGTAGTCGAACAGGTTACATACACCGAAATGATGCGTCCTCGAGGTCGACAATTTCGGCGGAGATAGTGTGATGATGTGGGGTGCCATATCCTGCGCCTGAAAAACTCAAAGGGGGCACATCCCTGGCAACTTTGACGGCGCTCGATACAAAGATGAGGTTTTGACACCACACAATCTGTCTATAATGGAAGTTTTTCATCAAGACAACGCTCGGCCGCACACAGCTCGTGCTACTGTTGAGGCTCTAAATGACCAGAAAATGACTTAGAGTGTTTCCCTGGCCGCCCAAAATCACAAGATATGAACCCAATAGAACATTTGTGGGATGATTTTGATAGACGCATGCGCAGTCGATATTCAGCGCCGCAAAATCGGCAAGAACTCCAGCAGGCTTTTGAGCAAGAATGGAGGACAATACCGCAAAACCGTATTCGTGGATTGATCACGTCTATGCCCAAACGGGTTCGTGCTGTGTTACAGGTTAATGGTGGACACAATAGATATTGACTTTACATTGACGTCATCTGAGCGCTATGGGTTTTAATGTGATAAGTTTTGACATTTTAATTAACTTCAATATTTGAGCAACAAGTGTGCTTAATTCCAATGTAATGTGAGGCTTATTTCTGTATTTAAAATGATGTTGAAAATTAACGTTGTGTTTATTTTTTGAGAGAGTATATTTTGAAGCACTGAATTATGATCTGATGCTCAATGAACACAAGTTTTAATGTTTCCATATAGCTTGTTTATGCCCAGCCAGGGGGTGTAGAGAGGGGGTAGTTGAATGTTCATTCACTAACAATCGATTGAAATTTTCAAGTAGAAATGAATAATCATATCTCTCTATATTGAAAATTAAAATATATGCTCATTTACAAACTTGTTAACTCTCGGGTTTCGACAACACGGGATAATCTGCCTTTTCGCATTATGTTGCCCATGATTTGCCTGTATCCGTCTTCCAATGCCCAAGTTAAAATATAGAGCTGTGTTTATTGTTAACCCTTTATCAAAATAAAATCTTGATATGTTAAGCTTTATAACTGGCCTGGAAATCTCCTTGCATCACAGTTTGCCAAATACAGACACAGCTTTTAAAGGCATTAAGTTTAAGCTTTGTTCTGTTCATGCTGAATTTTGGGTAATAAATGACAAAGTGTCAGTCTTTCACATGTCTTTAGGAACACTTTGTTTCATCGCTCATTATAACGTTACAATTCGATCGTTTTTAAATAAATCAAATAGGATGGACAGTATGGGCTTGGACTAGGCAATCGTTTTAAACAGGTTCCAATGTATCTTCGGTGGAATAGATCAACACAGACAACTGTCCGTTAGAGAGACTTTCTAACAAGCACCGGGAGAGCTTCCTCGACAAATTTTGTTTTCTGAAACAATCTTACGGTAAACGACAGTTGAAATGACCATCAAATTTTCGACTGTCCGTAATCCAGAATGTTCATTAAGCCAGCAAGTTTTGAATCGAACAGACACTTTTTGGACGGTATGTTTTTAATCACGTGGTCACGTTTACTGTGTGAACGAGACTTAAAAAAAAACGGTGTTGGAATCGTGTCTTCTTCAACATACTCAAAACTTAAATATCACAGTCGATCTCAATTCTTCATGTAGAAATTTGGATAGTGATCTACCTGCCTGCTGTAATAATAGGGATGCAAAAATGAAGTCCAATACTGCAGGCTCACACCGTTGGAATACTTATATTTATGTTTTGCAGGAAGAAATGTAAATTCAGGTTTGTGGTTGACAGACAAAATAAATTTAGTTGACATTATAGCGTGAATAACAGTCGTTTCTATCTGTGGAAAGACAGTGTTCTGTAGGAGAAACACAAAAACTAACCTGATAACGACTTCAATTCTAAAGATAACTTTCGAATCATCAGAAAAAATATTTGAGTTTTCACATCAATCAGGCAACGACAATTTGGGGGGCTGATGAAACCAAACGAAATCGATCAAATCATCTAATTGGGTTGATTTTCTCTACGGGCTATTAAACGCCGAGTTAATGCCAAATTCACGATTTGAAACTCTCTCCGTTTTTATAATGATTGAAATCCGAAATTTTCATTAAACCAAATAATAACAACGGTGTACAAGCAGTAGCTTTCTGAGAGGAGGAGATCCACTGATTTTGTTATTACCTTGTTAAATTTGCTATTAAGAAAGAAATGATGAGTGTTTTGTATAAAATCGATAACGACATGCAGAAAATAAGAAAAGCCAATATGTCCATTAAAGAACGAATTACGTCATATTGGTCGCCAGTGGTTTAGCACGTTCACGTTCTACAGATAAAGCAGGTTTATTGACTAGTTTGGAATTTTTTCTTGCAGTAAAAATAAATGCATAATCTGACAAAATGTCAAATATTATAGGCCTATAGATCGATTAAATGTCAGAGTACACTACATATTTGTTAACAATAGGCGTGCAGTAAACAAACGTATTTTGATAAACAAATATCTTTCTTTGGTTATTTTCCTTAAAATGTGGTTTTCCATTTGGTTAATTAGGGGTGAATGGTTTTTAATCCAGACACTCAAACCGTAATTATTGAGTCATGGGTGAAAACAATCATGTGAATAAGTTCAAATTGGTGTTAAGGCGTTAAATTCTATCTGTTCCGGGTTGTATTAATGGCCTCCTGTGTTGTTCCGTGATTATGTTCCATCAATGATGTAATTACTAGATGAGTTCATCGCGTGACAGATGAACGAGGAAATGTGCTAATTCCCATTAAGCCAGGTAACAGCAAATTACACTTAAATATAAGGGCCAATAGTTTGAGGAACAGCCGTTGTGTGTTGAGTGGGTTCGGTTGTAAGTGCGATGGAGATGAGCTATTTCTCAAATTTAAATCATCACCCTATCCGATCAATTCTTTAATAGGACAACAAAACAGATATTATTAGTTACTGACGTTTTTTCGACGTGTGTACGGACTTTTATGGCTGTCCTGCAAATGCGTACGCCCTGAGGCGCAGGCGAACGTGCCTATGGGCTTGCAGGACGGTCATAAACGTCCGTACACCCTGCGAAAAACGTTTATAACGAATTTATTATCCGCCAAGCCACAGTATTTGAGATTTTAATCACTTAGAAACCACAGGAATATAAGTTCTGCGGCGATGCGATCTATATTTGCGTTCCGAGTTACCTCCCCTGACGGCTAACAATACCAAGACAACGTTTGCAGCTTTCAAGCACATCGACAGGGCCAATGGCGCTGCAAAAAAAGGGTCAACGCAAATTTGTTGCTGGTACTTTAGCGTCTTTAAAATTAAGCGATTGTAAAGCAGATATGTTTTAAACTAACTCTCTGTCAACCAAATATCGATTTCAGAAATAAGTTTTAGTAAATTTAGAAAATACTATTTCAGAAATAAACTGCTTTCCCTTTTATCCACTTGTTAATAACCTTTGAATACATATAGCCTACCTATAGCGTCATCAGGTGTAAAAAGCCGACAATACAACCTATGTAGACTCAGTAATGAGAGATGTGCGTAAAGTGGTGTGTTGTGTGAGTTCTCTTCGCCATGGGGTGGGTGTTTTGTGGGATCTTCCCTGCTAAATGATTCGTATGAACTCATTCAGCTAAGGGTAGGGGAATCTCTCTATGACGAGTGCAGTTTGGGTGGTATGGACTCTCTTTGCTGAGGGTTTTATGGAATCTCTCCATGTAGCTTGCTGTGAGACGAGTGCAGGTTGGTTAGTATGGATTCACTTTGCTAATGGTTTGGTTGAATCACCCTATGTAGAAAGCTCTGTGATGAGTGCAGATTGGTTAGTATGGACTCATTTAGCTAAGGGGAGGATGTTTGAAGGAATCTTTTTATGTGACATGGTGTATGCAGGGTGCAGATTGGTTAATACGAACTCTCTTTATATCTAAGGGGAGGATGTTTGATGAAACCTTCATATGTAACATGCTCTATGCAGGGTGCAGATTGCTGTACAATATAAACTATCTTTGCTCAGGGAAGTTTGTTTGGTGGAATCTTCATTGTACTATTGTCTTTCCTTTCCGTGAATATGAAGCATTCTTATTTCGGTTCGGTGGATTGGTCATCACATTGTTTTTATTCTCAGCTGGTGGGTGAAGCGTTTTGAACCAAACTTAATAACCGAATTACGGCAGTGTGTTATATGCAATGGGATTTTTATTCTCTATTTTGAGTTGAAGTATGCACATTTGAAAACTAGCGGTTTATGGCAAGCCGTTTTATCACTTCTACCTTTATTCTACGTGTGTTGAATAAGATTTGCTTTTACTTTACTTATGTACAATTCTTTTCCACATACGTGAAATTCTTTTTTACTTTTGTTGAAAACATTTTCACTTATGTAAAAAAATTTTTTTTTACATATCTAGAATTCTTTTCAACATATGTAGAAATCTTTTCAACATATGTAGAAATCTGTTCAACATATGTAGAAATCTGTTCAACATATGTGAATGTTTTTCCACACGAGTAAAATAAATCAAAACCTAACTATTTCACATATGTGGAAAAGAATTTCACATATGAAAAATAATCTTTTATTTTAGATATGTACAAAGGAGTTCCACTTATCAAAAAACTCATAAATGTTTTCTCTCCTCAGCAAGCCACTGCATCCGACCTTTATTTGTGCTCCTATCGTCTTGTGTAGACTTTCAAGATGAATGCAAAAACGACGGGAATATATTTCACATGCTGTGCAAGTTTAGCCTCAACAGGGCACACTCTCAAGTCAATTTGATTACAAATGGTCCACTGTAGCGAGATTACAACTACAACCAAACAAAGCGAAGGCAATGACCTACATACTGTACGTATATAGGTCATTGAGTACAAACTGCCAAAACTCGACAACTCCCATATATTTAACCTACAGTCCACAATACAAAACCATGCATTTTATTATGAAAAATACCAATTAAGGTAACAAATAAAGAGTTAATATTTAGCGACAGGTTTATTCTTATCCAGTAGTTTGATTATAGTCTACATCATTTGATTTTCCCGACGAATCAGACGTAGTATAAACGCTCTCTACAGAATCGGTCGCAATTGTAGGCCTTTAAAACAAATGCAGCTTCCCTCATTTATTCTGCTCTAGAAAATAGCAAATGCTTTGCAAAATTCAGATGGTGGATGACCTTCTGATCACATTTAACTTTTTGGGAAAATTCATTGCCGCTAAATACAGGCTGTCAGGGAGAATTCTGTAATTGATGTCGTGGATGCTTGTACTTCACATATCTACAAAAGAGTTCCTCTCACCTTTTTATTTTACATAAGCGAAAGAGATTTCCACATATGATGAATTAAGGCTTACTTTACATATATCGAATTCTTTTTCACATATTTGAATTCTTTTCTACATATTAAGTGGAACGTCTTTTCGTCATATGTAAAACAATTTATTAATTTTAATCTGTGGAAAAGAATTTCACATATATGGAAAAGAATTTCACATATGTGGAAAAGAATTCAACATATGTAGAATAAAGGTAGAAGTGATAAAATGGCTTTCCATAGACGTTGGGATATTGAGCGTGGATGATTAACTGGCTCTATGTGCAAAAATGGTAGGAGTAGAGAAACCCAATCAAACAAGTTCTATGTCCGGAGATTGATTCAATATTCAATCACTATCACAGCTACATGCGATGACCACAGTGCTTTGTACAAATTTGATTTCAAACTCGAAGCACAAGGGTTGATCTTCGTAATCAAATCCTAATTCTCCTTTGGCAGAACAAGATAGTCCGACGTTCCGTCATCGAAGAAACCCAATGTCACCATTACTCTACCTGAGAAACTACACATTTCTCTGGTAAGCCAGACAAATTTGGTTTGGTGTTTCAAATGTATGAGACCATATTTAATTCCCGAAACGAGGTTCCAGATTCCGTGGTGGCGTATGTGTTAAGAACAATTTACCAACAAGTCAGTGTTTCGTTTGTGGTTAGCTGGTATTGTGATATATGTTTAATCAGGCGTTTAATAGTATTATACGTGTTTACCAGTAAACGAAGCAGTGTGACGTCAATCACAGTGATTATGTACAGAGTGGTTTTAGTGGGGTTGTCCTCAGGTTTAAATGCTATGACTAAGCTATCAACATGTGACACATGATTGACAGTTATATCAAGTTTTATAGCATACAGAATCTCTACTTGTTCAACTGAAACTGGCTCAATTACCTTATCCAAATCTTTAATCAATACAGTTAATCCACAGTACAGAAGGCAACAAAGAAAAGCCAGCGTGAAGATTTATTTTAGTTTCTGTTTTGTAAGAAAGCAATCACACCATGGAGTTGATTTGTTCCGAAAGAGAACAAAACAGCCACTGACCTAGGGATAATTCGCCAGCCCTATAAACACACATAAATCTTAATTATTAAAAGGTCCTGTGAAGAGATGGACAATAAACAACTCGTTAGCAACACTTCAGTCACACCGGTCTTAATGAAGTATCCGGACTTCGATCGACTACACGACCTGACCACAATGGTTATCTCCTCCACACAGACTACCGGTCAGAATCAAGGGATATTTATTGACACGAGCTCACCAGGCCTATGTCCTTACATCCGCTATGTTGATACTCGCACAGAAACTAGGGTGAAGACAACAATTCTCGTCACTTCATTCAATAGTTCATACCAACAGTAACGTTATTAGTGTTAATGTTTAAATAACACTTTTGTTAGTAAACAATAACACTATCATTCACGCGTGAAAGCGTAATTTAGCTTAAGGATACTCTAACCCCCCTAAAGAGTGTTTTTGCGTTTCGCCGTTTTACTTCTAAACTACCTTGAATTTTGCAACACATGTATATATATTCTGAATTGACTTTTTCTGCAGAACAATAATAAGTAAATCATTTTTTTCTAAAACTTGCAGAAAAAAATATTTTGCATAAAAAGTACATTTTTGATACCTCTTTTTTAAATCGCTACTTCTTTTACACTATTTAAGTCAAGTGTTCAATCTTACATCAACGTATCATACATTATGTGAACCCAAAAACGATCATTCAGTTTTTTCCTATGTGTCTTAGTTTTCTTGCAATATTGGGTTAAAGGTCAAAAATCCCAAAAATGAGTCAAAATAGTGAAATGTCAACTTCTTATAACTTTATCTAAGAAACAAAAAAAGATATCAAAAATCTGAATGACCGTTTTTTAGTTTTATATGTTAAGATGAAATGTGCAGAAAAATCAGCTCTGTAGATATAAAAACAGCTGAGGAGTGGGCATTTTCCCAAGTACGGTACAATGAAAAATGAAAGCGGAGAAAATGGGTAAAATGTATTTCTGATCTATTTTACGACAGTTTTACATCTTTCATGCTCAATTCTTTGAAGTAAT
>JARFOD010036954.1:0-10395 GCA_031763545.1 Mopalia muscosa | reverse complement strand
CTCTTTAAAGGGTTGGAAACTTAAAAGTATCCTCAAGTCAACGATTTAATGCAGCTAACCATCAGCGTATCGAGATACGGGTGTATCGTGATTGAATATCGAGATACGTATCGTATAGTGAGATTGCTCAAGATACTCAGGCCTAGTTGCCGGGCATATATAAAACATGACCTTTACAGGTCTGACATAATGCTGAGTTGAGTGTTAAAACACCAATCAAACAAATGTGCTTATCAGAGATAAAGAAAGAAAAAAAGGCCTACCTACTTACATTGTACCTAACCATGTTTTTCAGAGATTCATTATCCTGAAACACAGATATTTCAGTCAGCACCATGTTGTACAAGGGCTGATTATCCTTTTTCCATCTTCATAATTCAATCAATGATCACATCAAGTCTGTAACATGATACAACTTTATTAATAAGTATTAGTTTCCACTAAAATCTAAATCTAAAAATGTTTGATTTGATGTGATGTTAATACTATAACCATGAACAATAGTTGATTGTTTCCAGAATAAACTTGTTAATCAAAAGTACTGGCGTTTCACCCCAACTACCAAACTACACTTACATGTCCTTCACCAAGTAAAGTGTTGACTAATTAATCAATCAAATCTTTGCCTCTATAGGTAGCTGCTATCCGTCAACACTTAGCCGATATTTATGAAAGGGAACAATGTTGGAGAGATGCTGCCGATGTTTTAGTTGGAATTCCTTTAGAAACTGGGCAAAAGTAAGTTCATCATTAACAATGTATCAACAAATCTGGGGTAGATTTTCAATGCATACACACAAACGACTGGGGCAAGGAAAAGTTCAAAATTATTTATTTTCAATCTCATTTTTAATTGTGGAATATGTATAATCTATGAATAATTTTGTGTCTTTTGGAAAGTGAACATTAACAGTATTTTCGTTAATGAAAGGACTACAATGAGCTCACCATTTATATAAAAGGGCCATTTTTATTTGATATGTGGTTGATAACATATAAAATAGGTTCCTGGTTTAAAACTTGCCTATTAAACTAGGTTTGTAACAACAACACATCAAGCCATTTTAGAGCAGTAGTTAAGAATAAAACTGACATGAGCAAACGTCTTGTCTAGTCAACAACTTAATATTTTGTCAAAACAAATAGCTTTGTGAAACCATTTGCTGAACCCTGGACATCCCTCTCTTCATTCAGATGCCCTGTGAGGGAGCGGGTGGGCCATGGCCCTGCAGAATACTCCCTCGGCTTCCTCAGCCGATCGCAAGAGGCGAGAAAAGAGGCTGCTTTCTGTTGCCCTGGTGTTCGCAGAGCTAAAGGGTAACGATAAGCAAATTTGTTTGTAATGTTCTGTATTTTTGTCCGTCGTCATATAAGTGAAATACCCTTGAGTACGACGTTAAACACCAATCAAACAAACAAACAAACTTCATTCAGATTATTTACTACTACCATTTTCTACATTTTACTATGAATCTTTCAAATATTCACCAATTCACAAAATAGCTATGCTAAACATGTGTACAAACCATTTTAGCTAAATGCTAAAGCTTTCGTATCATTCCATAATGTTTTTTTTCCCTATATCATTTTAAGTCTTTGAATATCTTGACTATAGACTACTACAAAAATCTCTAAGAAAATCAAATTGAGTTTTCCAATACTGGAATTTCTTTGAAAAACATTATTAGCACGATTTTCTGCTAAACCAGATAGAGGATAATACATGTACACAGCAAAGTTTGAATAGCATAAATATTGCCTCTGGTGAATGGCTGAAAGGGATAACCCTCCAGATGAGAAGCGTCAAGTGCGATATTCTTTCTACCATACATGGGAGCAATATTTGTGGTATTTCAACTTACCAGTGTAATATTCTATTTATTTTTTATATCAACTATAAAATCACAATCCATGTTGAATTCCTCAATAAACTGTAATCTCACAAATGTCTGAATGGGACTGTGTAATCTCTTTGATATTCTTACGCCTGACTGAAATAAAATCATAACTTAGGCCATGAAAAGTTAATGAATCGTTTTTCTGACACCGCCGCATCACGTCAAAACCCCCCTCTTCATATTTTTTTATACCAATTTTTAAAAAAAAGTACACATGTAGGCCTGCTGCCTGCACTGTTAAATTTGGCTTTCAATAAAATGTTTTTATGAGTAAGCTTATAGTATGTTTTATTCTGCATACCTCACAAAGAAGCTGTATCTGTAAATCATTCGGTATTGACAAATACTTTAAAATAAACAGTCAGATTCGGCGACTTTTGTCTCACGTTGTTTACTTCCGGTTTATAGACTAAAGGGAGATAATTCAGTTAAAATGTAAAAGCTTAAACAGTTCGAGTTATGGAGATAACTCGAACTGTTTAAGCTTTTACAAAATGCATGTTGAAGTATACATTGCTTCCACCATCTATTTCCATCAACATTTTTATCTTGCTATATATTTGAATTGTTTGTTTTTCCCAGGCAGTATGCTACAGATTACAAGCTGGAGACCTATTTGAAGATTGCCCGACTATACCTTGAGAATGAAGACCCTGTACAAGCAGAAGCCTACATAAACAGAGCGTCATTGTTACAGGCAGATTCACAGAGTGAAAAATTACAGATACATTACAAGGTTTGTGTTATGTTTGGATAAAAAGGTTGTAAAGTGTTATTTTTGTCATTGGGGCCTCTGCTTAGCCACACTTCTTGAGTAATTTAAACTGTTAAATGATTTCTTACGTAAAAATTGTCTTGTAAATGTGTAAAACAAAAAACAAAAATCCACTCAGAATTCCATTGCATTACATTGTTAGTTTTAATATTTTGATGGTCTGGTAAGTGAAGCGTTAGACATATCCATCTTCTTTATCTTGACATTTGAAATGTAAAAGCAATGTAGGTTGCCTGTAAAGTCATTTGATCCAGCTGCAAAAAAGAGCTTAAAAATTGGAAAGATAAAGCCCAAAATAATTTTGCAAGTGGAGCTTTTACATTTGCAAGGAAAAATAAATATCGCATTGAATGTTGTATGATTTCTTAACGAAATCGCTACAAACTGCTAACAAGTGTTTTCTCGTGTTCCAATGAGGATCATGAAACTGCAAACAGAATTATCCACTGACCTGCTTGCATTCCTTTTATTAAACTATCGACAGTTTGGGGATCTATAGAAATCAACATGTGAGAAAAACACATGTAAATACCAGAATTAATGGAGTCACCCAATTCAGGACTCAGGCTAGATGAATTTTGCTTATTTTTTTCTATAAAATCCTACAAAGTCTTAGTCGGCTACCAAGAAAATAACAGCAAAACATGTATCACATTTGGCGATATGCTAAAACCAGTGAGAATAGGAATTCAGCTACAGCAACAATAACAACAGCTAAATGACCATTTTCCAATTTGACTAGGCCCTCTCTGGCTAAGGGCAGTTTGTTTGGAGAGTAGCAATGCAATTATCACTGGAGAAACATTAACTTTCTAACATTATCAAAACACTTCACATTTTATGGCTTTGCTTTTGGTTATTTGCCTTGATGGGAAAAGGTAGATAACTTTTCAGTATTATAAAACTGCCAGATATATTTAAGATGTTTGCCTTTTTAATACTGTACAAATGTACCCATCACCAGGCCCTGTTGAATCTATCGATTAATTTATTTCAACAGGCTTGTTATGCCAGAGTTTTGGATTACAGACGGAAGTTTATAGAAGCTGCCCAAAGATATAATGAACTCTCTTATAAAAGTATTATTGAAGAGTCCGAAAGGATGACAGCGTTAAAAAGTGCGCTTATCTGTACAATTCTGGCATCTGCAGGTAAAATGACTTAACATCTTTTGATTTGTGTGTTTGATATTCTTTATTAAATATGTTTACACCAGTTCATTGTAATCTTTTTAAAATTGTTGTCAAACAACAAACCCCTCACCTAGTAAATGTTTGATTAGAAAAGATATGTACATAACATGAAAAAAATAACATACAACTGGATGAAAATGCAAACATATTAAGATGTTTTTTTAAGTTACCAATAATAAGAGTACACTGAATCATATAAGTGAAATATCCTTAAGCATTGCACCAAACACCAATAAATACACATTGTATCAATCATCTTCCCACCTTTATGGTAAGTGTGGCTGTTTCACTGTTTGACAATATGGAGTTTAATATTGATCTATATCATATATTTAACCATATATTTTTCTCGAGAAACAGGAGAAAAAAAAATGCATAGATTTTTTTCAGATTAGGATTGTTTGGAATAACCAAATGCCTATGTTTCTGCTTATAGGTCAACAAAGATCCCGGATGTTGGCTACCTTGTTTAAGGATGAGAGATGTCAACAACTTCCCGCCTACAACATCTTAGAAAAAATGTAACTCTAAAAGCCATGATATGATTTATTTTACAGTATTTTGTTGTTTCGGACTAGAGAAGCTCTCAATACACAACCTGTTTTATGGTATTGGGTTGTCTCAGACTCTCCAGTTTTTTTTATACCAGTCTAAAATTTGAAGTTGTTTGTCGATTTTAATTAAACTTTAAACCAAGCAGAAAAATTGGTAAATATATTCACTTTCAGCGAATAGATATTTTTCTGTCATAACATTTGAGGAGAAACAAATAGTATGTATTTAATTCATCAATGTAACAGAGAATGATGTTAAAAAGCAAGTAAACAAACTATTTTTCTTTGTTGTTTCTCTTGACATAGCTGCAAAATATTTAGTTAACTACCATGTATTCCTCTAAAACAAGACTGTCAATCTGTGTAATTTTAAAACCACAGTTTTTGTTTTGCAGGTATTTAGATAGGATTATTCGAAGCAACGATCTCCAGGAATTTGAGGGCTTTCTTTTACAACACCAAAAAGCTGTCACATCTGATGGTAAGTAGAGGTGTTGTTGAAGAAATTCTACTAAAATGACGGTGCTTCACCACAGCTTCCGCTGCCATAGTCTCTCATTTTAAGGGCATCTCTATGCAGCAGAATGTTCTGACATCAAGTGTATTTATGGTACATGTTCATGTGCTGACTTTACCATGCTTTCATATGAGCAAAATGACCTCACATTTGGGTCTCACACTTACACAATTTTTCCTTGGGAATTGCACATATCTGTATAAACTTATTATGCTGTTCATCGCTCCATTCTTGCCCTCTGGCTTATAGTGGCAAAAGAGTCATGTGTTTTAAGCATATTCAAATTTGCTTTACATAGCAGTCAAGGAACATTAATTTTTCAACAAGATAAAACACTGGACATAATAAGATTGCATTTGTTTAGCAATTGTTGGAATACACCACCGTCATCTTAGTGAAATACCTCCAAGCATGGTGTTCAAACAATAATCCATCAATAAACCCCCTTTATTCTTATGATACAAGAAAAAGCCAGATTGTGAAAATGTTAATATTAAAAAGTAACGCAGACTTTTCAGTTTAAGTACTTGCTTTTTAACTGCTAAAATCAGAAAGTGTGCTGTTAACTGCATTTTTAGGCTCTTAATTTCTCATATGTTTAAAACAGACTTCATGCCATTTTAATACAATTGTTTTAGCCTAAACTTATGTTTTAGTCTCCAAGTCTCATATGTTCAAACCTTATCAAATACTATTTACTTCAGTTTTAGTCTCTAGGAATCTCATCTGTTTAAAACTGAAAGTATGCCTTTTACTTCAGTTTTAGTCTCTAGGAATCTCATCTGTTTAAAACTGAAAGTATGCTTTTTACTTCAGTTTTAGTCTCTAGGAATCTCATCTGTTTAAAACTGACAATGTGCTATTTACTCCCGTTTTAGTCTCTAGGGATATCATCTGTTTAAAACGCAGGTGGTTGGAGGGAGCTTCTTGTTGGCCTGGTGCTCTCAGAGCTAAAAGGGAACAGGAAGCCGATCTGTTTGTGATGTCTGTATTGCATCCTGTATTTGTCCTGTTCTGTCTTCGTTTGTTGCCAGTGGTGTCGAGGGAGGTTTCCTTCACCCATTGGGCTGGTATGTCGTCATATAAGTGAAATACTCTTGAGTACGATGTTAAACCCCAATCAAACAAACAAACATCTGTCTAAAACTGACAATATGCTATTAACTTCTGTTTTAGTTTCTAAGAAACTGAAAGTATGCTATTTGATTATGTTTTAGTCTCTAGGAATCTCATCTGTTCAAACCTGACAAAATTACCTCTGTTTTAGGCTCTACAATTCTCGACAGGGCAGTTATAGAACACAATCTCTTGTCAGCCAGCAAACTTTATAATAACATCTCATTTGAAGAACTGGGATCGTTGCTAGAAATTCCACCCACAAAGGTTTGTGACAAATATTTTTCTATCAAACATGGCCTAATGTCTCATTGGGAAAATTCCAGCTTCCATTATCTTTGATTGCTGCTCTACATGTGGGAGTTTATTGAGTAAAACTCTTTAAACCATCAACTGGCTGTACATAAAACCACATCACTCAAGCCATGACATGTCTGATATATAAGGCTATTCGTTGAAGGTAGAAGATTTAAACTTAAATGTCAAGGAAATAGAATAGTTCCATGCTGTTTATTGTATTATTGCAGGCCGAGAAGATAGCCTCTCAGATGATCACTGAGGGCAGGATGAATGGTAATATTGACCAGATTGACTCCATTGTTCATTTTGAAGGTTGGTAGATCACATTCAGAATCCAATCAATTTAACGATTTGTTATTTTAAGTTGTGTATACTACCACTACTTACCTACATGTGGGGTTTATCATCTGTAACACATCTTTAGGAATATTTCCATCCAGCATGAATTTTGATAACGTGCTGGTTAGGGTCCTATGATGTTGAATAAATCAGTAGATAACAAGCCCTGGTATGCTGTTTAATACAAATGAAATGATGTGTCAAGATGCTAATGATCATCGGTATGTTTTCAAATGTCAACTGTGAAATAGATTCCCCCACCCCTCCTCAACTAGCTCAAGCAGTTTGTTTGGAGCTGGCAAACTGGCAATACCAACTTAACTGTCGAAATATTACTTTTTCAGCATAGCACAACACTTAACAAACCGGTATATAACTGAAGTACCCTTAAGCCAAAACAATCAATCCATCATGACCAAAGATTTTCTTTTCAGCTGTATATATTTTTTCTTCTTTTCTTTTCAGCTCGAGAAGCCTTACCAAGCTGGGATAAACAAATACAAAGTTTGTGCTTCCAGGTGAACACCATCATTGAAAAAATATCACAGAGTGTACCTGATTGGAATGCAAAAACCATGGAATCAACCATTACACAATAAACAGCAAAATGTTTCTTGCAGAAATACGGCATTAATGTCTCCATATGACTTTAATCAAACAAATAAAACAAAAACCATTGCAGGAATTTGCTTGGACTGCTAGCTTCAAGTGTAAAAGTCAATGTGTAGGTTTCGATTTGATATACACCACTGAAGGATCGAACAGTGCTTGGATGGGAAATGTAGATGTTTATTTTGTTTATGCCATTAAGACCCTCCTTTAATATTGCTATCAACCTGAGCTATGGACGTTTGTCTGGGGAAAGGCAAATTTTTGTCACAGAATATGTAAAATACATGTTGTTAAGTTAGATTCTGAGTGTGATCTTTATCAAATGATGACAGTTGGAACCTGAGAGTGAATGTCCAAGCTGAGTGATAACCTCATACAATATCTGACAAAAAGGGATAGACCTCTTTGTTTCTCTGTCGTGATCGCTTTTAGATTTCTAGAAAATCTACAGGATTTGTTAAAAAATATGAGGACAGTTTTGAATTGTTAAATCTTTTTGTAAACGCTTTTATAAAGCACTGTGCTACTCAAATTTAAGAACTGTTTGTTCACCATTTTATATTACTTTAGAAAGAAAATGACACTGAAATACATGTATGACATAAAAATGTTTTTTTTTGCATTTCCAACACGAACATAATTCAAACTAGAATTGTAAAGGGTCAGTAAAATGGGAGTTTGTAACTATAATTAGTAGAAAATAATAACCTAATAGGAATATCCCATATTTGACTTGTCATGGTTCCTGGTTTCTTAATGTTTTTTGTATGTCACTCAATGTAAAACTGAAGCAGCATCAACATTGGCCCGTGCATTGATAATGGAATAAAAGGGACTTCATTTAATTGCAGAAACTTTGGTTATTGTTGTACTTCTTTACCAAGGAATTACAATTTAGTAAGGCTGGTAGCCTTTACCCAGTGTAACTGTGTTTAGCAAGCTGGACAGATAATAATTGTTTGATGAACTACACTGGCTCAATCCTCTTAGGTGCACCTGGCATCACACAACGTGGCTGCTTCTGGGTTTCCTCTTGGTGTTCCAGACTAATTTAAAGAAGGGGAAGAGGAAACTCTCCAAGGGACAAAAATATAAAGATTACACCCTGAGAATAAAAATGTATTTCAAATATTGAATTACTTTTTTTGGATCGATTTCTGCTATTTTTAACACAACATTAAGTGTGGAATACACATAAACCCCAATCAAACAAACAGATACTTAGTGCGTTATCTAATAAAGTATATAGTAGTCATGACAAAGGTGTATAGTTTTTGGTCAAACTTGGTGGTGCCCTTTGACCTGATGAAACCTGTATTCAAACCCTGTTTACTGTCCACATTTCAGGCATCCATAGGCTTGGTTAAGAAACTTTGACATATTTTAATCTATAATTATTCATTACTTTCGGAATGAATTAAGGATACTATAACACCACCCCATATCAACGGTTTCCATGTATTGTATATTAGGCACTTATTCACTGATGCCGCATGTGGTTAATTGGTGTTAGCCTGTTCTGAGATTGATCACAGCTTGAATTGAATTCAACTAGCATTTGAGACGGTCAGCTATTGTCAATAGCTGAAGTAAAACAGTGAAACGTAAAAACGCTCTGTAGGGGGGTTAAAGTATCCTTAAGCAGGATGTAGAACGCCAATCAATCAATCAGTCAATCAGTCAATCAATCAATCTCCTTTTGTTACTTTATTTCCAGTGATACTGTATCAGTACTGTTCCTTCCTTCACCAGACCAGTCAGACAGAAAAAGCTGTGGCCACTCTGCAGGCTTTGGTGGAGTTCAACATGTTCAGTCCAAAATTGGTTGAGGGAATTCCCCACTCAGAGAAAGTGACAATCTTTGAGAGTTTCTGGGACAGTGGAGTGGCAAGGTTTGGTGAGGATGGGGCTAAAGGATGGGCGGAGTGGTTAGAGTCCAGGGGAGGTGAAAACCCACAACAGGCCACAGAAGGTAAGTGATTGATTGGATCAGTCCTACCATAACAACATTAAGGACTCTATCGCTAGTCAGGGGTAAAATTTCGACTTTTTTTTTATTTTTGCCTTTCTGAAATCTTCTTTTCATAATCTTGATAATGCAAAAAGTTTGACAAAAAAGGGAGTATTTTAGAATGTTTTTTTTAGATTTAAATTGTAAAATGCGTTCTTCAAATATTTAATATGTATATCGAAGGGCGGAAGGGATTAACGAGATTATCTCACCTCATCTGACTACCTGCTGACTATTACCACAAACCAATTAGCGAAAGGTCACAGATCAATTACATGATCGTTGGGGTTGTGTATTTGAGCTGAACAGTAGACATGGTGAACAAATGTTTGTGGGTGGTAGAACACACATTGATACAAACTACTCACGCTGTTTTCTCAGCTTCAATTTTTCTTGATTTTTATGATTGAAATCGTCTATTTGCAGTAAGTCTTTGAAATTTGGCACAGACAATCTTGAAGCCATTATCTAAAAAAACTGTCATGCAGTTTTTTGATATTGATTTTCATTTTGAAGATATTTTTTTAAGCTCAGATTTTTATTTTTTACATATATTTTTATCAATTGTTCAAAAACTAACTTGACCCTAGAAAAACCCTATGACAGTTTTTTAGTTTAAATACCAGTCTACACAGACATGCAAGTTTGGACTCAAACCATCTAAGAAAAATAAAAGTTACAAACAAGGGTCCATTTTAAAAAATTATTTGACAATTTTCTTTATTTTTGTCATTGTAAAATAAAAGAAATCATAATATGACATTATATTAAGAATCTTGAAATCCTCTGCTTTCTAAAAATATATGATGTTAATAGAATCATCCTTTGGCAAAATCTGCAAAAGATATGAAAAGATAGGAGTCACATTTTTTACTCCTGACTAGCGGTAGAGTTCTTATACTCAAGTTAATATAATTATCTGTGGTAAAACTGTCAAGAATGGTTTACCAGAGTGTTATCACACAGCAATCTCATTATCTGTATCGGTTGCCCCCGTGACGGGGCGGGTGGGCCATGGCCCTGTAGAATACTCCCTCGGCTTCCTCGGTTGATCGTAAGAGGCGAGAAAAGAGGTTGCTT
>JARFOD010036943.1:0-10396 GCA_031763545.1 Mopalia muscosa | reverse complement strand
CTTGCTCAATAATGTTTTCATATGCTTTTTGAATCCTCAAAGAAAATAGACCGTGTTTACTGTCTTTACTTTTTGTTTCGGTTTTGTTTTCGGTGCAAACAAGTTCAGCCTAAATATACCGTTATATTAGTGGGACAATTGTAATCCACTGTTCGCGTCTCTTTCCCCCCAGAGAACAATAGTATGTTGAACACATGACAAAAATTAAGACTGTACTTATACTAAATAACATGCTCACCACGCGTCAGTACTTTCTATTGATCAAAATGTGTACGATCAAATAATTTTTGTAACGAGAAACTGTATTTATATTAAATCTGTTCCAATAACGTGTCCAGCGTGCATTCTGTTGACGCAATAATGAATACGGAAAAGTACATGCTTTCTGACATAAAGAAAAAGTATTTATATAAAATCTGTTTAAATAACGTGTTGTTTATGTTTGCTTATACAGCCTTTCCCACTGAATAATTGAGCAAAGTAGACCAAAGTCACAACTCCGAGAAACGACACGATACGCATGTGAAGTTTACTATATTTCGGTTTATTAAACCATCATCAGAAACAGTACTGTAGATGTTATGTATATAGTACAGCAAAACAATATGATTACTAGCAATGTATTTAGAGAACGTATTATTATAAAGGAAACTTAAAACAAAGATAGGTCTTTGCTGGCTTTTAATCCATGGTTTAGCTGGGGTTTAATATTTTGTCTTGTATGTTTTCTGTTGACAAAGCAATGGCAATGGGAAAATTAATGTATTTTTTTTAACATATAGAAACTGTATTTATATTAATTCTGCACAAATAACGTGCTTGACAGGCATCGGCACATTCTGTCGATGCATAAATTGGTAATTGAAAATATAATGCTTTCTAACAACAATAGCTCGAAGCACGCACACATATGTTCAATCGCAATTATTGCTTTTTACAGAAAATCGACAAATCTACAACGACTCTAGAGAGCGTCACAATTTTAATTCCGTTTCACTTATTCGTCTTTGTTTGGATCATCAAAAATCAATATAGATCACTAACGACATAATGTAGCGGCCTACCGCTAAGTATATGAAATAATTCAATGTATCAGATAACATGAGATTAGTTTTTATTAAACGGATATTTTTACTGAGGATAATTGGCCTGTTTATTTGAGCAGTTGATGTAAATTGTATTGGAGTGTGTACGCCTAATCTGTAGCATTAGAAAAACGATTATGAATATATACAATACAAATTCAACAACTTGTATGTTAATCGGTGCCTTTGTTTTCAACTTGACTTGTTCACAAGCATTTGGGACGGACGGACAGACGCGGAGTAGCATTTCTTAGTCCCCCTCACCTACTGTAGTACTGATGGACAAAAAAGGCGAAAGTACCAAACAATGGCCCATAACCGTAGACGTAATACAATTCCCAAGCTTATCGCCGCACTCCTATGACGACGTGCCAGACCAAAGGGTGAAAGAAATCCCCATCGTTACACTGGCATCAAATAAAGAAAAAACAGGACAAATACAAGACATGAAACAAACACATCACAAACAGATCAGCACATTTTTTTACAGTTGGCAGCAAATAAAATTTAATAAATTATTAAAAGATTTTAATTGAACTTAATACAGAGGCCTCTCTTTCGCATAATATAATTCATTTTTGGGGTCTAAATGTCGCACAGTATCTAATATTTAGAATTCTATTTGACAGCAAATATGTCAATAAACTGGTTTGAACATGTGTTAAGACACCAAATGGGCTCAGGACGATTTTTCAAAAAAGATAAACAACAATTTATATTGAATAAGAAACAAATGCTGTTGTGTGGAGAATTATAATCAGTTTTTCATAGTTAAATTTATTTTTAAAAGGCTTGTTAAAATATTAAATCGTGTATTTCCAGTTTAACAAGAATCCGCCATTATTCACGCAACAGTAGCACGGTATATAAGCAAAAGCAGTATTAAGTGTAAATATAAAAAATTAACGGTACAAGTTTTAACATATGACTGATTGTAAATGGCATGCGTCAATTTTTAAAGTGTAAAAAAAAACCTTCTGGTTTCCGTTTCTTGTTTCTTTAAAGGTTGATTTTGACGCTGACTGGAAATGGAACTCTTCTGTAAATAAAGGTATTATTTCATCTCAATTTCTCAATTTTCTCAGAAGCTCCAATAAAAAAACACCATTGATTTCTTCCCTTTGATATCCACGTGTGATTTTAATAAGATAGGAATCTGGCTGGATATTCTTACAGTGTCTCAATCAGACTCCCATTCAGGTCAGACTATCGAATATCTCCACGAGAGATAGATCGGTAAAAGTTTTCAATAACTGGCTGGTAATGAATACGGGGAAGATAAACATGAGGACCGACCTGTTTGATTCAACAATTATTATCTGGGAAATGTATCATCGAGGGTGTTTGATTAGGATTGATCTTCAAAGATACGTGTTTCTAGCGGGTGAGAAGATCTAGTAAACCAATAAATACAAATACTAAACTAGAACGCCAATGTCTTTCGTCGACAGTTCTTCAACTACGTGTAATGCTTTTTAATCTAGATTGGTCTTTGACATCAGTAAATATGCTCTGTCTGTATACCTTTAGCTTCCGATCCAATACCTTCATTAGTAGCTCTGTTTCGTTACATCTATCAAGCTTAAAGCCTTCTGGCAGGTAACTTTTGTCTCCAAATTTCCTGGACCCCGGTGGTGGCTTAGTGGTAAGAGTATGTGTTCCTTATCCAGACGTACCATTAACGGAATCGAGTCCTTCTGTCGACCATCAAGTCTTAGCACTTCACATAATGTGGCTCCGGCAATCACGGGGGTGGTTTTTGCGAGAATTCCTTCTGGTTTTTCCTCCGTAAGAGGGCATGGAGTAGTGTGAAGTGGACAATTCGTCGTGATATAAGCCAATTTGTTATTATTGTATGTTTGATAGTAAATACATTAAGCTATTAATTGGTTTTATCTTAAGTATAAAGTGCATGACATATATAAATTAGAGAAAAATAAACAATCAGCGAAGAGATAAAATATTACCAAATGTTTGGAATTGTTTCTATCTATATGTTGTACTATGCATTACACGTTGTGTATTTCTTCTCATATTGTTTATTTTTATCGTATATATATGTGTCACATACTTTATAATTAAGATAAAAGCAATTATTTTTTTATCAACGTATTTTATCTACTATGAAACACTTACAAACCGGGCGAGAGTGGCCTGTCTGCGACAGTGGTAAGATACACTGTTGGAGTTGGCAATACTAGATTGCGAAGCTCACGAAAATAACATAGCCTGCGGTCTTTAACAATGGTATATTATAAATAAAATTAAAGTGTTAGTTAAAGTTGCAATTAAACTAATCAAAACCATTTAAACTATGAAACTTTGTAAGTTTAACAAATATTTGGTTAACTCCGTATTTTTTTAATATAACCTTTCGATACATGTACTTGTACAATTACCAGGTATATAAGCACTAAAACATATGTTTAGGAGTGTTTAAATACTTATAACAAGTAAATAAATCCGACATCCAAATTGATCAAACAGTTATTTATACACAGGGTAGACAGCACATAAAAATTGGACAGCGAACAGTTGAACGCTTTAATCACCTCAATGTTCTGCTATTACTGTACTTTACGTTCTGTGTTGCCAATGCGATAGAAGGTGGGTTTTTTATAATGCACTGGGCTGACACGAAGTGATATAAGTGAAATATCCTTAAGTACGATGTTGAACCCTATAAAACAAATACACCCTTGCTTTTTAAATTGTGACAACTTAAATATGACTCTTTTCATCGTATCTTCTTTACGAAGGAATAGTTGTGTATTCAGCGAATCGCTGGTCATTACTCCAATCCATTCAGCTGGCCTAGTTCTTGTTTAGTTCGATTTATTTCGAAACCATTATAATGTTTTTAAATCAACCGGGGTTTTTTTCATACGAAAATTCAATGAATCGATAGAGTGATGTAGCGTATCGTTAAGAACAAAAAGAACTACTATATATGTGACTTTCTAGATTCAATAAACCTAAATAATTTATTGGCGTCCCCATTTTACACAATGATGCATGTCCTGTTAAGGTTTCTCAAATTAATTTAAGTGCTTAAACTTTGGAACTGACATAACAGCTTAAAGATCGAAGTCAAAGAAAACCGACAATGACAAAGTATAGATAATAGATGTAGAGTAAATCACTCATGTCTACATGTATATATGATAAAGAGAATAGCCAAACGAGTCAAATTGTTAAGAATTTCCAAAGTCGGTGCGATATCTATTATTGTCACACTTGACGTTTAAATGGCAACAAATAAGTTGAAAAGCGATGATGCTCGTGTCTACATGTATATATGATAAAGAGAATAGCCAAACGAGTCGAATTGTTAAGAATTTCCAAAGTCGGTGTGATATCTATTATTGTCACACTTGACGTCTAAATGGCAACAAACAAGTTGAAAAGCAATGATCCTCGTGTTAACATGTATATGTGATAAAGAGAATAGCCAAACGAGTCAAATTGTTAACAATTCCAAAAGTCGGTGTGATATCTTTTATTGTAACACTTGACGTTTAAATGGCAACAAACAAATTGAAAAGCAACGATCGTCTTTAAAAACCCAATTTAGCTGTAACTAGCATTTAATACTCTTTAGCACCAGCTTTTTATGGAAACACGCATTGCGCCCTTCTTTTTTATTCTTTCAGCAAATACTATACTGTTTCCACACAAAACAAATAAGCCATTATCTTACATATATAATCGATGTGATAATCGGAATGCAACTTGTGAACTCTGTAGAAATAAGGAAGGTATACATAGTTTGTTTGTGTTGACATGGAAACACATGCATGTTTTATCTGTCTTATCCGAGCGTTAGAACGCTGTGTGCGTATCACTTCAACTGGTACCATGTCCTTAGCTAACAATGGCATGTTGATCGCAAAACTGACTGTCCTAATAACGCATTATGCCTCAACATAGGCTTTCAGCACTTGATGTTGGCACAGTCTTGGGTATACGAGACATGTTTCGCGGATAAAAACAAGAAGGACAAAGCGTTTCGTTTGTAGCAAAAGTCAATAGAGCTTCTTATCTTTGTTCTCTATTTCCGAGTAAATAATCCTTTAAACACTGTTTTGTTTATTTGCCCTCATTACAATCATCACAGATCCTATAACGTCATGCCAGCCTTATGGGTAAAGCTACCATCGTCGATACCACTGGCTACAGGCAAGACAGGACAATCGCAAAAACGAAATGCATAGACGGCGAATAAAACAGATCAACTTCTTGCTGCCGTTAACCCAGAGAGTGCCTGGGTAAACATTGTACATCAAAATGACATACACGGCATATCTTTCGCTTCAACAGTTTCAAATGTCGTGATTCGCGTTGCGTTCTTCTTCAAAAGAGTAATATAAAAACAATGCCTTCATGCAAAACGACAATGAATTAGTGCTGAAAGTGTGTGGAATACTTTTACACTTGACGCAGCAAAAACAAACTTGTAATTGGGTTTAAAAAATGTCCGTGTAAGCTTGGCTTCATTGTAAATACACACAGTGAGAGTCGGTGTGTATTTGTTGCCTGTGTTTCTGTGCTGGAAATATCCCCTGGTAGATTTAATTATGAATTCCAACTACAGATTGCATTTGACAACATAGAGTGTTCCATGCAGGCTAAAGTGACTAAGTAATATTGTAAAAACGAAAGAAAACAAAATAACGGTATAATCGTCTGAAATGTTACGCCAATAACAAGAGAAAGCACAATTCTTCAAATCGAATCGCTTTCTAAACATGTCTGTAAGAATGAATCACGAATTCTTATTGACACAGAATCTGTCAATATTGGGGTTGCAAAACAACGATTTTTGCACGTGTTCCGATTAAAAGAAATATTTTATGATGGCGCTGAAAGTCGTGACACTTCTATTGAGATTTCACCAGTATCCCACGCGTAGGTCGCTAACACTTTCTAGAAAACGTTTGTCGTCAACAGCTAGAGTGCCCCGCTATTGTAGACCTAGTAAGGTGTGTATTGAAAGGGGAAGATAAGCGTCAATAACTATTTCAGATAAATCGTGGTAACCAGACGTTGTCAAAAGATCTGCAAATCATTTGTCAACATCTAGTTTAACCAACATGCTTGTCCCAATAGGAGATCTGGGCTCGGTTGCTCGAGGCACTATTGAATTTAATCCTCTATTAGATGACGTCGCGTCACAGTTAAGATCTATCTATAGCCCGGTATTAGCGATTTAATCTGGTGTTAGCGGCTTATCGTCTTTCGAGCAACTGGCCCCAGAAAGAAATCGAGTGTAGTATACCATATATCCTGAAACCAAATATTGTCATTTTTTTTTTCAATTCTTGGAAATATTTAAACGCCTTAAGCCACAAGTTAGTGAGAAGAAGCGATACTGTTGATGGACCCAGGCTATTTTTACACTTGAGAAGCTGTTAGGTAAAATACACAGAATTTTCTATTTGTGCTCATTTATCACAACTGCGTGAACAAACATTAGTGACGATGCCACAAGAGCTATAAATTATCCTCCATAGACAAAAATATTCGTTTTGTTTTAAATTTATGTTGTGATGAAAAATATATCTTATTGATAATTTGTTTGTCTTCTTGAGAAAGTGAAGATTAAGAAAATTTTCATTATTTTGGGATATTATTTTTAGTTTGAACCGATTCTAGTTCAGAAAATTTTGCAGGTTGAAACCCGTCCAGGAATCAACCTCACAAAGGTAGAAGGTCGCGTGGCTGAGTGGTCTAGGTGGCCGGCATTTAATGCTGGCGATTCGGTGCCTAACTCTGAGGGTAGTAAGTTCGATGAATCAACGACAACAAGACAAATTTAATTATATATCGTACTAGCCTCTTCCGATGCTTTTGTGTTACGAATATTTGCTTTCTTACTCCTCACAAACCAACGCGAGAAAGTCTGGAATCCTGCGAGGCCATACAAATATGCGCGTATATAATATAGGCTACATTTTTTCTCAAGCCACTTAGTTTTTCAAAAAGGGCAACGAATTCCGACTCCACCAAATATGTCCATGTTCAGACGATCAGAAAGACTGTACTTAAACAATAGCAATGCTCAACCAAATCGTCACACTACTAGCCTATGTGTGCTTGCTTGATGAAGACTTTCGTTAGTCGGGCTAATTCAATTGATATTTCACCAGTTGCCCACATGTTGTCCGTTATCACATCCCTGCCACCCTGGAAATCGCCAGCTAGGACTTCCGATTTTGTTGCCCATGGAGAGAAAGAATAATTGTATAATTTATATTGTACAGGAAAGGCGTCAAGGAAGTGCATTATATTTTCCACTCTGTTTAAGAGAGGATAAGCATCAACAAAAAAGTTGTTAAATGGGGTTTTATATCAAGAATTAATATCTAAGCTGAAAAATATGGTTGAATCAATATAAGATTTATTTCAGAAAAAAATTAAATTTAAGATTGAAGAAAGTTTGACGAAACTGTCTATACGTTCATTAAATTATTTATAACAACTTTGTACAGCTTGTTGTTGTCGATTTGCACTTACAAGAAGTCGTATGTTGGTGAAGTTTAAGGAAGCATTTCCGATAGCTCAGATTGAAGCATGCGTATAACAGAATCCAAATATTTTGTCAACATGTCATACTTTCTGAGAAAAATATGGTTTCACTGGAACCCTTTAAATGTTCTTCGGTAATGGATTTGGCGTAACCCTTTGTGGTTCTGCATGGAACCCTGACAACAACTGTTCCAAGTCGTTCTATCTTTCTTCTTATCACAAAGAACCGTTTTGTTGTAATTGTTTCATATAGAACCATCGATTTCTGTTTTCTATAGAACCATTGTCTCTAAGAGTGTATCACCAGTTTCTTTCTTAAAATAAATGCGAAGATATAAAGACTGCAAAACAACTGCATTCGAACATCAAATAAATTGATACACGACCTCCAGAGCTTCTGCACGTCAACACTTACTTAAGGGAAAGTTCGACTCTCATGACAGACCTTTCTCTTTATCTGAGAAATTCCCCGATATAAGGACTAAACATCTCCTCAAAGTTAATGATCTAATGGTATAGCTCTGGATTTCGTGTTTCAATTGATCAATGCAACACACATGAGTTCTTAAAAAATATATCGGCCTGTATGTCCTTATGCTTTTTACGGGCTTCCATAGAGAGAAAGTTTCAACGAAAATCTCGAGAGTCGTTGTAATTCTATGCATATCATCCAGGCATGGGTCGCTAAGACTCTCCATCAAACCCGTATCACCGACAGGTAGACATGCTGGCTATTGTAGACCAATCAAGAACAGGTACTTCATGTCATTTGTATTGACATCATGAGTGTCAAGACAAATTACAGATAATACCATGCCAACAACATGTCATCAAACGGTACTGTAGATCAATGTAAATAATTAGATGGAATAATATACCTCCCATGCCTGGGAAATGAATTGGCAACCATTATCATACAAAAGTTTTGTGCGAACGTTTGTTGACAAATCCTCATTAAGCATAGAGGAATTATTTTTTAATTAAGTTTCAAATATTTTCGTGCAGCCATTGTACATCCTTGTGGATAAAAAGATTAATTGAAATGCTCATTGCTTCGGTTATGGATCGAGACCCATTTACATACAACAATTTTTTTGTGAAAACGTTCCTTGTGAAATTTTCATAAAGTAGGTTATCAGGAATTAATTTGGATTAAATATAAAATACTCACAGCCGTTATAAAAATTCATTAAAACGCTCATTGCTTCTGTAATGGATCGAGACCCATTTACATACAACAATTTGTGTGCAAACGTTCCTTGTGAAATTCGCATAAAGTAGGTCAACAGGAATTAATTTGGATTAAATTTAAAATACTCACATCCGTTATAAAGTAACAGTCTGAAGTCATGTTTGGTCACAAATCCTAAATACAGCGAAAATGAAATTCCGTGCTCAGCGGAGTCTACTCTGCAATACGTTGTTCTATAAAACAAGGTTAGGCCTATACACAAATTGAGAACGCTATCTGTACTCAATTGAACACAAATCGTGAGCAATCTCCGGACCGTATTCAAGACTGTACTAAACAGGACTGCGGAGCTCTTTCAGAATTTTATGGTTGCAAATCACTTTTAACATAAACGTTTCGATTCGGCTTTGATAATTTTAGCTTTATAATGGTCAAAGCTTTTTTATCAATGACAAACAAATTCCCTTCTAAACAAGGTGACAAAATCAGCGTAATGCATTTGTAACTTTATTTACTGAAGAGCTCCACAACAGGTTGCTCATCCAACTGGAATATACAGGCGACGTTGTTCTGAGCTGAGTACGAACTCAGAATATTTTATAACCGCCTATGAGGAGCACAAGATTTTGAGCACAGACTGGAATATGCTTAAGGATTTTTTTAGGGCCCAGGGTGATACCGATACTTAATCTTGTGTAATTACTTCCTTCAACATAAGTTGCCTCCAAGCATATAAGCCATTATGTTCTCGAACGAAGAGTTTTATTCCGAGCTAATCTGCATTGCATCCCTTGGCATACAGATTAATCACATATAAATAGAATGACAACTACGCTACCTGGCGGATAAAATTACCAAGTTTCGAATAAAAGTGCTGATAACATATGCTGAATGATACACTCTAGTTTTGGCAATTCATGTAACTATTAGTAAATAACTAGTGGCGTATATATGGAGAGTTGGTGTCTGTAGTGTTAGGTACATATGTAATACTCCCATTGAGTTGGTTGAATATACACCGAACATGTCTTTTGGTTCCAACAACACCTCGCCCACTTTCACTATCGGCTATCGATGTGTCTTTTACTAGCAAATTCCTCTCGTAACACAACATTTGATTGGTTGCGTAAAAGCTTTCGCGCATCCAATCAATCGCTTGTAAGCTGGGTCCGATTATATACGAATAATCCAGTAAGGGTTGTAAAACTCGTGGCTAACGAAGGTGATAAACCATACGTTGGCGACTTTATGTAATCCTTCATGCAATTTTTGCTTCAAGTTTATCTGATATATTATGCTTTTAATAGTCCTGGATCAAACCATATAGGTGGGCAATTTGCATGGTTTTAACACGTCCGATCAAAAGCCGATCACCTTTTGTCACCAACAGCCTGATTTAGAATATTTTCATCCTCTTCTCCCTTTGAAGACAGGCCGGTAATTTCTGACACCTCAAACCATCTCACCATTGGCTTTTCCTCTCAACACAAAACAGTCACCGAAGCTGTCCGGTCGATGTAGCTTGTGTTGATCAGTATTGCTACAGTGATCAATTCATCGATTAAATTTCAGCTTGAATTAACCTTTGTAT
>JARFOD010036942.1:0-23855 GCA_031763545.1 Mopalia muscosa | reverse complement strand
AATCCCTTCTTTCTTTTCTGACGTTTAAATAAAGTTTTATATGAGTTTCTCGCCTGAGTTGACACGTATAAGTTATCTCCCTTTGCAATAATAAGATTGAAAACCGTCCAAAAAAAATTTATAAGTAAGCTATAAAATGTAAAATACTAATCAATGGTTTCAGTGTATCTAGAAAAAATTAGAGAAACATCAGAAATAGTTTGTTTGTGGCCGGCCATAGCGGCCTGTCGATTTCCAACTTTCACCGTGGGTTTAGATAGGCGGGACGTAGAGCTAATACAGAGGAATTAGCCCTATACATTGTGTTAATACCAGTGACACACTTACCATATAGATACAATTTTTAAGCTCCTCAAAATTTCCACTACTGACTAATGTCTATAAATTTTTTTGAGCTACGTTAACCTAACATTTGCATTTTCCTCTGGTTTGCCGAGTTTTAAAAAAAATGTTTAATTGTGTTTTTGTGAAAAAAAAAGCAAAATTGTTTAAAAAATACAATCTTTGTTGATAATCGAATGACAAAATTTCTCCAAATCTGTAGCAAAATGCTAATTTAGATCAAGAATTCAATTAATTTGGGAAACCTATAAATCCGGTCTCCTAAACTAAGTTTGCTTAACCATGGGGAGACCGAGTTCTGTCTGTTCTCCTCAACAGCACAGGCCTGCTTCATACCCTTATTATATGTGATGTATAAAGAGGAAGTTGAGTCTATAGAACCAGCTAGAGTCTAAAGCTTAACTCAGGTTGCCACTTGTTCTTCGAAAGATCAGTTTTAGTTTGCTTGAGTAGTGAACTCTTTGTTAATGCCCTTTTTAAAAAAAATCTAAGCCTTATTTAGACCCATATACCAGTCATCGTTATATAGCATATTTATATGCAATAGGCCTAACCTAAAATTAATATGTCTCGATCTGTTGCCAAAAAGCCACTATTGTCCCATGAAATGTGTAACTAAACAAATATAGAAAAAAATACCATCTATAGGCCTCATTTGAAATCAAAAGTGTGATTCGTTTTGTGTCCTCCACAAGAGTGATATACTACTACAACTGTATTCAATAATTCAATCCCTAACACATGTTCTGTTAAGATAATCCGCATTCTACAATATACTGTTACCCGGTACTCAAGATGTTTGACATAGTCACATAGGGATAGTAAGTTTATCTAACATGAGAGAGATATGAAGCTGTCATTATGCCTCATACATATGATTAAGGTTTCTTCAAGAAAGTGTCACTTATTTTTGAAAAGTTACAATCATATATTTGTATTGCCTTGAAACAGGACGTTCAGTGTACAGTTGCACAAATAAAACTGATGGCCGGTTATTGATGAGCAGGATGAAGGAGACGGTGGTTACAGAATTACCCAGCGAAGACCCCAGTGAGCTGATAGAAAATAAAGTGCATGGCTGTACGGGTGAAATAGCTGATACAGACACAGACCAGAGAAATAACAATAATGTTCAAGATGCCGGTAGTCCAAAGAACGTTGTCGAATTAGGTACGATTTGTTTTATGTATACAAAACTTTTTTCCTTTTGCTAAGTGCAATTTGTTGGAGTGTAACATTGCTGTCTATAGCACTTGAGGTAGATTAAGTTCCCAACTTTCCTTAATCATAATGCTTTACATTTTATGGTTGTGCTAGTGTCAATTATTGTTGGGATATACTGCCATCATATAAGTAAAATACCATTGAGCACTATGTAATCGCCAATTAATCAATCATTTAATTAATCAATCTACAAAAATTGCTTTTACAGTATGCATACTTGTTGCCCTAGAAATGTCTTTTTATGGGGCTATTGCCATAGCATAGCCCCAGTCTGTTGTCGTCAAAATTGAGAAAATTACTCATTTTCTTGCTAAATACACGGACCTATATCGAACAATGCCTGCTTAAAGCATTTTAATTGTTGGGGTTTTGTATCTGAATTGTACATTATAGTAAGTCTGAACCAGACTATCATATCTAAACAGTCAAATGTCTAAATTAAGTCTGATTTAACTTTTAAGAAAAAATATATTAATACGCATAGTGAGTTGTGAGAGGGTTATTATCGCTTGTTGAGTTTGCTAGCCTAGTTCTCATGTTAAAGCCGATCCAGTGATCGTGTTAAAGACACCCTCCTCGAGAGCCTCAGCACATCTTAGATGTATAAGTCGTCGGCTCTAACTTTGGGCCCCATGAGGCAGCAGGTGGGCCATTGCCCTGCAGAATACTCCCTTGGCTTCCTCGCTCGATCGTAAGAGGCGAGAAAAAGAGGTTGCTTTCTGTTGCCCTGGTGTTCGCAGAGCTAAAGGGTAATGGGAAGCAGATTTGTTTGTGATATTTGTATTTGTGTCCGTCGTCATATAAGTGAAATATCAAACAAATAAAATCTGATTTTCTTGAAACACCTGTACTAGAACAAGGTTATATGGGTGTACAAAGTTGTTAAATTAAAACCAATACCAGTGAAGTATTGTTGGAGGTATACTAATTTTCTTCACACAGTTGTGTTTGAACAATGTTTAAAATCTGGATGTTCAAAGTAGCAATTCTGAGATGTTGTTTCAGGTGTATGTCAAAGGTCATTACGGCATTCCAGGAAACGAAGCGGCAGACAAACTGGCCAATGAGGGATCAAGAAAGACTTTACCAACTGATTGATTTTTCAAATAAGGCCAAACTTTTAAAAATTTTAAAAACTGCCTTAAGTCACAGAAGATTGAATATAAAGCGTGTATGGAAATTATGAAGATAACCATAGGACATCTCAATAGTTGCTTTGAAGAAACTTAAGATACATGGTTATGCTTCACTATGGGAGCTTTGTTGTGCTCTCAGAGCCAAGTGCAACACGAAGCCGATCTGTTTGGGATGTCTATGTAATAAATTGGGTCATGTTTTGGTCCTGTCTTGTCTTGGTTTGTTGACAGAGTTGTTGAGTGTGATTCGTTCACCAATTATGCTGGCAGCGCCTCTGTGAGTAAAATAACCCTAAACCTAAATCAATCAAACCAAATATGGCTGACAGACAGAGATAGGACAATCAACTCAAATATACCATTAGCAACTGAATGTGATCAAGATGAAATAACAGATTGCCATGTCTGGTCTATATATGGTCCAAGATGATTGTCTAGAGTAATGAGTAAAGAATTATATCTGGTCTCTGAATGGGCCAGGATGATTGTTTAGAGTAACGACTAAAGAATTGTATCTGGTCTATAAATGGGCCATGATGATTGTTTAGAGTAGTCACTAAAGTATTGTATCTGGTCTATGAATGGGCTAAGATGATTGTCTAGAGTAATGACTTAAGAATTGTATCTGGTCTATGAATGGGCCACGATGATTGTCTAGAGTAACGACTTAAGAATTGTATCTGGTCTGTGAATGGGCCAGGATGATTGTCTAGAGTAACGACTAAAGAATTGTATCTGGTCTATGAATGGGCCACGATGATTGTTTAGAGTAACGACGTAAGAATTATATCTGGTCTATGAATGGGCCAAGATGATTGTTTAGAGTAACGACTAAAGAATTGTATCTGGTCCATAAATGGGCCATGATGATTGTTTAGAGTAGTCACTAAAGAATTGTATCTGGTCTATGAATGGGCCAAGATGATTGTCTAGAGTAACGACTTAAGAATTGTATCTGGTCTATGAATGGGCCACGATGATTGTTTAGAGAAATGACTTAAGAATTGTATCTGGTCTATGAATGGGCCAAGATTATTGTTTAGAGTAACGACTTAAGAATTGTATCTGGTCTATGAGTGGGCCAAGATGATTGTCTAGAGTAATGACTAAATCTATGAGTGGGCCAAGATGATTGTCTAGAATAACGACTTAAGAATTGTATCTGGTCTATGAATGGGCCACAGTGATTGTTTAGAGTAATGACTAGAGACTTGTATCTGGTCTATGAATGGGCCAAGATGATTGTTTAGAGTAACGACTAAAGAATTATATCTGGTCTATAGATGGGCCAAGATGATTGTTTAGAGAAATGACTAAAGAATTATATCTGGTCTATGAATGGGCCACGATGATTGTTTAGAGTAATGACTAAAGAATTATATCTGGTCTATGAATGGGCCAAGATGATTGTTTAGAGAAATGACTAAAGAATTATATCTGGTCTATGAATGGGCCAAGATGATTGTCTAGAGTAATCACTGAAGAATTATATCTGGTCTGTGAATGGGCCAAGATGATTGTTTAGAGTAATCACTAAATAATTATATTTGGTCTGTGAATGGGCCAAGATGATTGTTTAGAGTAATCACTAAATAATTATATCTGGTCTATGAATCGGCCAAGATGATTGTCTAGAGTAATCACTAAAGAATTATATCTGGTCTATGAATTGGCCAGGATGATTGTTTAGAGTAATCACTAAATAATTATATCTGGTCTATGAATGGGCCAAAATGATTGTTTAGAGTAATCACTAAATAATTATATCTGGTCTATGAATGAGCCAAGATGATTGTCTAGAGTAATCACTAAAGAATTATATCTGGTCTATTAATGGGCCAAGATGATTGTCTAGAGTAATGACTAAAGAATTATATCAGGCCAAGATGATTGTTGAGAGTAATGACTAAAGAATTATATCTGTTCTATGAATGGGCACAGATGATTGTTTAGAGTAATGATTTAAGAATTGTATCTGGTCTGTGAATGGACCAAGATGATTGTCTAGAGTAATGACTAAAACATTGTATCTGGTCTATGAATGGGCCAAGATGATTGTCTAGAATACTATTTAAAGAAAACATAACTGTTGGTCTAACCAAATTTCATTATGCTATTGTATATCTCCTGGCATTATTAATGCTGGTTTGAACATGATATAAACTCCCAGCACTGACATGCCTTAATGCTATTTGATTTGGATTGCAAAGTGTTTTGTCATATTTTGATACTTAAAAATGAATTTAAATATATTTAAAATTGTATTTTAAGTGTTTTCTGCATATGTAGTTTTGTTAGTGCAAGTAACTGGACTTCCAAAATTTTTTGTTAAATTTGTTTAAATAAAACTCAGATAACCCACTGACACAAGCTGAGAGACACAATATCTACTGTATTTGTAATATATTTTTGATATATTAAGATCAACATAAGTTAAGATCTGTTTGTGTAAGGAGCCCCCAGTTGTAATTTTTCAAACAATTTGTGGTAATTTACTGAATATTCTGCTTTATGACCAAGTAGTCCTGGTTTATGACCAAGTAGTCCTGGTCTATGACCAAGTAGTCCTGGTCTATGACCAAGTAGTCCTGGTTTATGACCAAGTAATCCTGGTTTATGACCAAGTAGTCCTGCTTTATGACCAAGTAGTCCTGGTTTATGACCAAGTAGTCCTGGTTTATGACCAAGTAGTTCTGCTTTATGACCAAGTAATCCTGATAAATTTGTCTGTGATATAACTTAAAATGCCACTTATGTCCTGGACTAAAGCTTAATTTAATATTCAAAAGATGCATTTCTCCAGCAATTAGATAGATGATTAGGACAGTGAAAGGAATCAGATTATATAAAGAAATTATTATAAGCATATGTAGTGAGAATAAATTGACAACACTCCAAATCAAAGGAAGTAAACCATTTAAAGTTGAATTGAAACTTTGTAACTAAAATGTTTACTAGGAGGGCTTTCAGTGCATTAAGTCTTTCCGATATCAGTGGAAAATTAAGATGCTACAGTGATTACTAAAACACGAAAAAAATTTTAAATAAAAACACAGAATTCAGTTGTAATTGAAAGTTAGAAATAATAGCATTGAAAAAAAATCTGAAATGTGACAACACACAGGGCTACTACCAAGGGCTTAGGCAGACACCCATCCACCCGTCCAAATGGACGCCCTGAGGTGAACAATTGCTTCATTTGGACACCTTGTGTCAATAAACTTTAACATGCAAGAGATAGGAAGACTGTCAAAAGTGGACACCCTGTTATTTGAAAAGTGAAGCAAAATGACCATTTTGGACACCCTACTTTTAATTTCTGGCTAAGTCCCTGGCTACTACATTACATTCTTGTTTTCAATACGGCCCTGAGAGGATTCCTTCTCCCCTCGGGCAGACATGGACAAAAAAAGAAGGAAATATTTGTTTGATTGGGGTTAAATACAATACTTCAGGTTATTTTACTCCTATGATGGCTTGCCAGCCCAATGCGTGAGGCAAATTACCTGGACACCACTTACAACAAAGACAGGATGTAAATTTAAACACATTGGTTTCAAGAGTGCAGCAGGACGCTCCTTCCTGACCCTTTACATATCTAGGGGTAAAATAGCCTGAAAGGGAAAGACAACTGCTTTTCGACCTTCAAAAATATGTTAAAAGACAAAGCATCTGTATTGCACTTGTATTTGAGTAACTATAGCTGTCAATTCATTAATTTTACAGGTGGGACTGCCACTTGTTGGAAAGCCCAGTCAGTCACCAGTGTGTATGTTTGCTTATGGATACATTGGGAGGCATCTGTAACAACACAGCATATACTTGACCATCCAAGGGCAATGCTAATCTGTTGTATACATATCAAAATAGCTCTTTAGAGTAACACATAGGTTAAGCAGGTTTTCAGTGACATCCGATTATTAAATGATTAGGTTTTAAGTACCAAGTGGATGTGTACAAGTGGTTGTTGTTTCGCTAAGGGTAAAAAATCCCTCAATCTGTTTCATATGTGAAAGCATCCACCAGTGCATGAAGTAGGGAGACAGACATAACTACTAGGTTTTCAAATAATGACGTCGGTTTCGATTTTTAAATGAACTAATTAAGGGCTATAATAATTCATTTGCAAGTGCAATACAGAAGGTGGTCTTCTAAATATGCAATAAAAATTAAGAAGTTTAGGTCGAAAATCTGTTGTCTTTCCCTTTAAGAACAGGGAACAGATCATCTTATCAATCACAAACTTAAGTGAATAGACATCAAGGCATGTTAAAGTTGATAAAAGACTTTATTCTCTAACCACATGGGAGGTGTGCTTTCGCGCAACAACCAATGTATAATAATATACTCATGTATACAGTAAGCTAATTTAGCAATATTTTACCTGACAAGCCGTTAATAAATACCAAACACAAAATCCAGGTAAGCAGTCTTCCTATAGACATACTAACCAACGAAAAGCAAAGGACAGGAACTTTAAAATATAGTGTTAAAAAAAATAGGGAGGAAACAGAAAATAGTACTTCAATGAGACATTCAAACATTAATAATGATTTATACAAACAGGGGTTCTCAAGTAAGGGAATATATGAACTTTATCCGATTTATTTAATTATGGTAAACAATTCAGACATGCAGTTTATTGTCATATCAGAATAATATAGGGTTGAATTGAACAGCTCTTCAAAGGTTGTTCCTGTGAATTAATTCAATCGCCTGTAAGCAGTTGACTGGTGTTATATGATATAAGGGTATAACAAATTTATGACCACACTGTGATCTCAAAATAAACAGATATAATAACAACCATAAAATGGGAAGTTAGGGAATCTTTTGTTCATCCAGTGTTAAGTCTTGTACCTGAAAACTGTTACCCCTATCCAGAGCCCATTTCAGGTCATCACACGCAAAGCGACCCTCTAAACAAAAATATGAGAACTGTCACTTACATTACTGAACTTCTCTCTCGCGGCAACACAAGCCAGTCTCAAATACCCACAAGCTAAAGGGCAATCTTGGTCTGGCATGTACAGATAATTTAAGTACTCATTACTTCTGCCTAAATGAAGGCAATGTAATTGGAATTTTCTGATATTGGGCCCTAGAGCATACATCATACTGGGGTCAGCTAGCTCAGTGAAATGGCAAAATTTCTGTGATAGAGAAAAGTTTAAAAAGACACTATACCCTGATGAACTTCTCCTCCAGGTCAGATGAAAAGATACCACTGAAACAAGCTTCCTACATCGTAAACACAGCATACCACAACTCGTGTTGCGACTTCTACGATACACATTGTCTTAAGATAAAACTGATTTGTGGGACGAACCCCTGTGATACAGGATCAGGGTGTGCGAACAGTTAACAGATTAATCTGTCTAGGAATGACAGAACTTTTGTCAAATATTTGCTGTGACTAAAGTTCCTTCGATAGAGTACACATCACATAACACATGTATATTATTTTGGATTAAATGTTTAAATCCAGTTTAACACCGTGCTTACATGATGACTTTGCTAGCTGGTATAGTTGAAAACAGGAAAGAAATGAGTAAAAAGAATTCTGCGATTTCATGTCCTGTTTCCAATATAATATACAAGAGGGATAGGCAGTCTAAAATCCGTTTGCTTGTTAAGTTGAGGTTAAACGCCAAACTAAAGGTTATTTCACAAAGAGTGAAGAAAACCACCATAGACAAAACTGGCAACAAACAGAGACAAGATGGGACATCACAAACAGATTTGCTTCATGTTGCCCTTAATCTTCGAGAGCTTTAGAGCAACATAAAGCTCCCAACCAACCTCAAAACCTGTGCATGACATTAAAATAGGTTTAGTAGTACAAGCCTGTATTATTGTTAATTTTGGTAACTGATAAATCTGTCACAAAGACAATTCATACCGGAGCTCTGGACAACCACAATCATGTTAACAAGTATGAGATTGCATTTATAAGTTGTATTTGATACTCTCACAAATTGGTTGGCAGTGTGAAAACAGTCTTTGAATGCAAACATTTGCTTATATACACTCAAATCAAATCACACACTGTATTAATAACTTCCATGGGAAATTACCTGCTACACTGAAATAATGTACCAGGGGAAGAAAAGACGTACATGCTGGTTAAAAGCAAATTTGAAAGAAACAGACCTACAGTATATTGATAGTATTTCTAGATGCTGATGAATTCCTGTCATTTTATAGTTGTTGTTTTTGATATATAATTAATTAAGGATGCTTTCAGTTTGTTTGAACCAGCTTATTAACAGTCAAGAAAGTTTGCTGCCATGAGCAACTCGAGGGCAATCTCTGGTGCAATTGGAAACTCTGGAATCTCCGTGGAACTGTTGGTGTAACGGACTTTGTATGTGAAGTACATGCAGACTTTCTGTAAAACATGGGAACTGAAAAGAAGAGAAAAAATATTAGCTCTATTGCAATGGACATTTCCAAGACACTAAAGGCATTCCAATAGTCCAATGGGAGAAGTTGACCAGGTTATAATTTTCTTTTGAAATAAAGGAACCAGTTGTCGAAATTATATTAAATGTTGACAGTTGTGTCATTGATAGCTTGTAAAATCCAAAAGGCCCCTGAAACCCCATTACTATAACAGATTTTGTACAGATTTAGCGTCTCGAAATTCAAGGAATTATGCATATTTTATCATTAAGATTAAGACAGAGAAATGATTTCTACTTTTAACATCTATTATGATTATGCCATCAACTGTTTATTGAAATTCTTAATGAGTTTTCGAGGAGCATATGTCTTTTCTAGGACATTCCAGTGCAAAATTTAATTTAATTTTTCCAGGAATTGCCTGATCTTTCAAGGACTGTCCAACCCCAGACCTATCACAAAAAACTATAAGAAAGAAACAAAGTAAAGTGGGTTTGTTTGATTGGGGTTTAACTTTGTACTTCTTAGATGCTTTAGTTAAATTTGGTGGACATAATAAAAATTTTATTTTACATAATTTTATGAAAATAGTTTATTTATTGTTTTGAAGTCCAGAGTATCAGTTGTACTTGTTTATTTAATATTCCCTGTGCTTTGATTTTTAGTTATTTGACTACGATATTCTCGCTGTACTATCTGTTATAGACCACTACTTACGGTATTTCTCTAAATTTGATTACATTTGTTTCATTTTCAGCAAACTGGCCTGTAACACACAAAAAAAAACAACACAATGTCAATAAATGACCCATATTTTATTGGTTTAGATTTTGCCAAGCACTTGCACTAGACCACCATTAACTTCTGACCGAATCATGGACTTTGAAGTGAGGATAGATTCTATCATTCAATAAATTTAGGAACACTATATACCCCCGTGATGGCTGGAGCCATATCATGTGACACTTGTATATCTGTAAGTTGACAGATGGGATAAAACCTGTGATGGGCACATCAAAGTATGATTAGTAGTCCGACCTTCTAACCAACAAGCCACAGTCGTGGGCCAGAAATATGTAGGGAGATTATCATAGACATTGATTAAAATTAGGGCAGGAATGTTGGATTAATGAACTCCATATCTATTTATAACTGACAAAGTTGATTGATTGATTGGTATTTAACGCTGTGCTCAAGGGCTTAGGCAGACACCTGTCCAAATGGATGCCCTGAAGTGAACAATTGCCTCATTTGGACACGCTGTTTCAATAAACTTCAACATGCAGGAGATAGGAAACCTGTCAAAAGTGGACACCCAGTTATTTGAAAAGTGAAGCAAAATGACCATTTTTGACACCCCTACTTTTGATTTCTGGCTGTGCTTAAGGGTATATCGCTCAAATGACAGCAGTGTAAGGACACTAGCACAACCAAGATGTTCAGCATTTCCATCAAGGGCTTAGGCAGAGGGGTGTTGACAGTGGTGCTTCACTTCAAACAAACTGCCATTAGCCAGAGACATGGCAGTACAGTCACAAGACCTTAAACAAAGACCTCACACAACAGATCAGCTAAATACGCCCCTTTTTGTCCAGCACGAAGGTAACTGGCTACTCCCTATAACACGCCTGGCCTTAACCACCAGAAGCTATCCATGCTCTAATCAGTATTTAAAATACACCTTTACAAACTAAACACATCATTTGGTAATTGTTTGCAAGACAATATTGCTTAATGAAAATGAGAGATCTCAACAAAAACGATATATTGTCTAGCAGATTTATTGTAGTCCACAAGCGAAACCTGGTTGAGGGTAAACAACTCAACAGGCATTATTATGGACATGGAAAACTCTACATTATTTATACTTTACACGATTTTACAGTTTTAAAAATGCCGAAATCCATATCAGAGTTTAATTTATCTTCGAAAATGTAAAGGCATGTACATTTGTATAATTAATGATGTAGTTGCCTTGTATGCTAAAAGTTATTCTTCAAAGCATACTACACCATAATAATATTCTATAGTCTTCAATACTCCTGTTAACACTCAATTGGCCCTTCAAAATTTTTGTTTGGCGTTTAATGCCATACATAAGGTTAATTCACCCAAATGCCTCAGCCCAATGGGTCAAGAAAACCACCTCTGGCAACAAACGCAGTTGAGACATGACAATCACAAGATGTGGAAACGTCAAGGGTATTAAAATTATGATTAACATGTTATTCTACTGTTCCTGTCTGATTGTACGTACCAGGTCCACTCAACATAGCTTTGATTGTTCCAGATGTAAGAGCATGATCCCTCTTCACAATAAACTCATGACCGTCAGAGGATACAAGTTTCACATACATGGCATTCGGCCCCTCACACCCGCCATACATCTTGTCTTCATCATTCTTCTCATCTCTCAGGTCAGACATGACTCTGCTTGTGATCACGGGCTACTGTATAACAGAAATAATTCTCCTTTTCACATTTCACCTCAGACATTTATGATTTTTAACGACAGATTGCCCACTTCGTCCTCATGCTCTCCCTTTAAGCTTTTAGGGGTTTAACATTGTCTCACTAGAATTAACATGTCTTACTTAATTATATCTGAAAATGGAAATGAAACCTAAAAAAAATACTCCACTGTGTATCTGGACTCACCATATGTGATCAGTTTTCATAATTGGTGTAATTTGAAAAGTTTGACATTGAATTTTTTCAAGACACAGGGTAGAATAAAATAAAAGATCTCATGCTATTTGATTTATATGCAACTATCTTTTTTTAGCTAAACTTTTTTTTATAACATTTACAAAGACAAACACCTAAATTTCACTTGCATTCCGAGTAAGCCTAGCCTTAAATTTGAAAGGTGGGACTGACGTACATGGCTGTAAAAAATGTATGCATGTTCCCCGGCCTTTGTCTCCTATTACCATAGATGAAATGGTACCGAGTTGGGCCCTATCTCGAGTATATTAAAAACACGCATTTGGCAGTTTCGTCTTTTTTTTTTTGTGTTGAATATATTCGATAAAATTGGGGTTGACGTTTTAATCCATACATGTTTAGTGTTAAAATACAATTAAAACTTTACATATCAAATGTTCACACATACGCTTGAAAGCACTGCGTGTGAGTGGCTTTATTGTCTCGCAGCTCTTGGCATTGACAAGTGTTAACTCCAGTTGACACCTGGACAGCGTGAGTGGCTTCAATTTAATGTTTACATCGGGAGATTAAATTGCACACTGAAATGGTGACTGGCAAAATAAACATTTAAAGTTTCATGAATATCGGTACAGAATTCATCGTATATGGATCAATTTGGGGTGTTTTCTTATGGGAGCCTATCATGTACCTAATTTTACACAGAAATCCTTGATTTTGTGTTCAAACAATTTACTCGCAGCACAAATAAAACTGTATTTGATATTTTTTTTGAAGAAATTACACCTTTGTGTTATGCACCACGCTGAAATCGCATAGTGTGGATTTAGTCCAATGAATGTCTGAGCTGTTAGACTGTTTTTAATTTATACATGCAAAAAGAGTTCCTGAGATGGTCCGCCTGTTGACCATCCGGTATATGAGTGAGTCACAGGATGTGGCTCCCGCAATCACACGGGTGTTTTTTTTTACAAGGTTTCGTCTCAGTTTTCCACCATAATAAGGCAAGTAACAATGTGAAGCTAAGATGGATAATTATCCATGGCACAGTAGAAATCTAATTTGCGCGTTGTTTGGTAGATTGTTGCTAAAAAGACTGGAGTCCTAATGATGATCGGTGCATGTGCCAATAGAAATACAGCATATGAAACTAGGTCAGAATATAAAAACAAAAATTTTAAGTGAAGGAGCATTTTGTCGCATAGTTGTGTATATAGACAAGATACCATGTGCTAGGATGATGTTTTTCATGGAACCGTTTCATTTGTTTTTGCAGACAAATGTTATGTTATGGAAGACGTATTCCCATCCCAGAGCTGGAGGCCAGGATAGAGGTAACAGCTAGTTGAATGATAAATATATAAATTAACAGCATGTCTGCGGATGTATGGGTACCATTTTATGTACAGTTTTCCATGATAGAACGCCCTCTGGCTATGGGCAGTTTGTTTGAAGAGTAGCACTTCTGTCTTCCCATAGCACTGGAGAAACATTACTTTTCAACATTATGGAAAAGCTTCACATCTTGGTTGTGCTAGTGTCAATTATTTTTGGAATACGCCACAATCATATAAGTGAAGTACACTTGAACACAAGGGTAAAACACCAATCAATCAATCAATCAAAATTTACCCATGACTGAAATATGCAAACTATTTTTGTAATCTCTATCAGCCATGTGGCTCACGGCCGTTGTAAGTGTGTTGTCTATTTAATCATACTGATCCTAAACCAGGTTCCATGCTGCATCTCAGCTGTGTATTTATTTGAATGCCGAACCCAATCAAAATGCAGCTTACAGGATTTCCTCAAGGCTGTCGATCGTATTTAAGAAAGGAACATTTCTGTAAACTTCGCTTTTATTCAGTTTAATATCTCAACAAATATAGCATGAGACATATCTCACTCTTTCTTTCAGGCTGTTGATGCTAAAGCCGTGATGAATGTGTGTATGAAGTATATTTATAATAAATGTCCAGCCATAGCTGCTGTAGGTAAGTTATATTGATTAATTAGTCCTGTGCATTAGATGACCTTGTCACATGGTGTGAAAATGTCTGTCCAAACCGGACTATTTACTTAATGGTTACTCATTTCCATGTGTCAGACTACTGATCTGCCTCCGATGTACTGCTGTCGACCATCTGGTATATGAGTGAATCACACCCAGGGGTGGTTTTTACAAGGTTTCCTCTCGGTAATTAGATGTGTAGCATTGTGAAATTGATAATCCGTCATCATAGAGGTGAAATACCCTTTGTAAAGATGACCAATCAAACAAATAACAATGTACTGGTCACAGTTTTGAATGCCCCTATGATCCTCCAGTATATGAGGGAATCACACGAGGGGTGGTGATCTGCCCAGTTTTGGCAGAATTTGTTGGAGTAAGAAAAGGTTGATCCATTCAATGTCAAACCCAATCAAACAAAGAAACAATACTCCTACTCATGAGTTCAGAAACCGCTGTCAAAGCAGCATTTCTATCAGGCTTTTTTTTGTTTACCCTGTTAACAATCCTATAATCTGTAATGTCGGAGAGAAAAAACAAAGCCCTGCAGCCATTTCTTCTTTGTCTTTCATATAAGTGATTATCTCCCCTTTATTTGCAGGTCCTATTGAACAGTTACCAGACTACAATCGGATTCGAGGAAGCATGTACTGGTTGAGGTTATAACTCTAACTTTAGGATGTAAATACTGTGTTCTTAAGTCTCCTCATTATTTAGTATCGGTCAAACAATTAAGGCGAGGTGAGAGTCTTGTGTTGTCTCCCTTGATTTACTGACACAAGAGTAAAGATACTATACTAAATAGTTTAAAATACCATTTACAGGACACTGATGTTTTTGTGGTGGTCATTTGTATAAAATGTCTAATTATTAAAGTCTGTGTGAAACAAAGATATCTTGTTCCATCTTATTTTGTCATACATAAACTCTATAAAAACAGAATGAGGGTACACCAAAGGACCTATCACGGGCGGTTGGAGGGAGCTTCATGTTGCCCTGGTGCTCTGAGCTGAAATGGAACAGGAAGCTGATCTGTTTGTGGTGTCTGTATTGCATGCTGTATTTGTCCCGTCCTGTCTTTGTTTCTTGCCAGTGGTGTCGTGGGTGGTTTCCCTCACCTTTGGCTGGCACATGGTCATATAAGTGAGTGACATTAAACCCCAATCAAACAAACAAGCACACCTATCCATCATATAGGTGAATTTTTAGTTATAGGTTAGGGTTTATAATACTAAACCTAACCCAAAACGAAGCCTAAACCGAATACAAACTCACGTCAAAATCCTACAAGACGAACTGACCCACCAAAGAGTCTACCATTTTGAACTGCAAATCAAATCCTTTTTTTTTTCATAGTGAATTTGACTAAAGTGTCGACATGCGTAACAAATAAGTGTCTCTTTTTTTTATGTTATCCAAATTAATAATCTAGTGTTTGAATCTAGGAATGAAGAAGAAAAATTTCAACATTTTTGATTACATTTATCAGGACTGTGCTGTTGAGATGAACGAACAGAATGGGATCTCCCCATGGTTATGCAAATGTAGTTTAGGAGAACCGATTTATAGGTTTCCCAAATTGTTTGCAGTCTTCATGTTGGATTTTGCCAAGTTTTGTCATTCCGATTATCAATGCAGATTGTATTTTAGAGCAGTTTTGATTTATTTAACACAAAGGCACATTTACATATTTTAAAAATCGGCCAACCAGGGAAGATTGCAAATGTTATCGATCTCACCAAATTTTAGAGGACCGATGTTGTGCTAGTGTCAATTATTGTTGGAATACACCACAATCATTTAAGTGAAGTACACTTAAACACAGGGTAAAACACCAATCAATCAATCAATAAAATTTACCCATGACTGAAATATGCGAACTATTTCTGTAATCTCCATCAGCCATGTGGCTCACGGCTGTTGTAAGTGTGTTGTCCATTTAATCGTACTGATCCTAAACCAGGTTCCATGCTGCATCTCAGCTGTGTATTTATTTGAATGCCGAACCCAATTAAAATACAGCTTACAGGATTTCCTCAAGGCTGTCGATCTCACAAAATTTTAGAGGACCGATCTTAAGGTTATGCCGGAAAAGATTACAGCACAGAACTGTTTAGAGTATAATTTGGAAGTGACAAAGAGTGAACCGTGTTACTACCACATAGAAATGTCAATATAAAAACATCTTTACCTAACAATTTATTTTAGTCAAATCAGTGAAAAAAACCTTTAGTATGGCATTAAACGTAAATTTAACAACAATCCTTTTCATTCTTGAAAATGATTAACTAATATATAGTGCACATTTCACAAATGACACTAAGAATTGTTTTCCGAGGTCGTCCTTAATGGTTCTTCAGTCATGACCCCCATCTTATTCTCGCGAGAGTTTCTATAGTGGGCAAGACTATCAAGACAACTCTTGTATGCAATGCTGAGCCATTGTGAATTAATTTCAGCCAATATTTGGGGCAATGTATGCCACAGACAGGCAACTAAAACAAGATGACCTGGGTGTATCTTACAGTCTGACAATTTCACAACATAGGCAATAGAATCAATTCTATTTTAGAATGTCCTGACCCAGGACAGCCTTCCCCTGCAGCATCACCCAGTTAATTGTGCTGGTGCAAGGTTGTCTGTGGCTGACTGGATAGGCTGGAAAACGGCTTGCTTAAATAGGACATTTCTAATGTTCATAATATGGTTTGTTTTAGGGTTTTGCTTAAGTTTATTTTCCTCATCTTACGAAGGAACCCACTGGTGATGCCCCTGCCAAGTCACAGGATCCAAAACCAAGACATGCCCTCTGACAGCAACAAGTTCCTCCCAAGCGCTCGTTTTATGTTATGGGAAAAATCGCCAGACCTGAGTACACTAAAGGAAATTTATCTAATTGTCTTTAATGTATCTATAAGGAATATTTTCTTTCCATTATGTGTATTTTTGTGGTATAGCATAGAGCTTTAATTTCTGCCAGTGTTTTGATGACCTAACAGTGTATTTAGTATAAATTATGCGTACAAAATTCTCCAGGTAGACCGGTCTGCAGTGCTTTTCTTAATTGGTTTGTATGATTAGGGTTTAAATCACATTTGAGATTATTTCACTCCTATGATGGTGGGTGAAGGAAATTGCCCTCGACAACCCAGGCGATAACAGAAGATGTGGACCCAAAACAACAAACTACACAAGCATTGTCCCTTAGCACGGAGCAAAATTGATTTTTTTTTTTTTTGTGAATTTAAGCCGCTTTCTCCCAAAAAGTGGTCAGCATGAAGTGAACATGGGATTACAAAGCAGTCTATCAGAAAATTACTGCATATTCTGATGAACTAAATTCCTTATCTTAATGATATTACTAAACAAATTCGTTTTCAAGACTTTGCAGATAGATGTTCAGGAGAACGGCAACTAAATTCAGTTCTTGGTTAACACATCTTTCTTTTGGACGTATTTATAATACATGAGAGATAATTAAGGCCTCAAATTTTGTCATGAAAATATTGGTCTCTTTAATAAACCAGTACCATGAATGTATCTTTGCTAAGATGCCCCCCACACTACAGAAATTTGTTAATGATTAATAGGTTTTTACGCCATGCTTTAGGGTATTTCACTTATAGGACAGTGGAGTATTCCAACAATAATTGAGGTGAGCACAACCAACATGTCTAGCATTTTCACAATATTGTTAAGTTAATTTTCTTCTAGTGATAAGTAATGACAGCATTGCTATTCAAACAAACTGACCTTGGCCAAAGAGTCAAATTTGTTATTGAGAACAGGAAATACATTGGCTTATATTAGAGACAGTTTTATTCACTTTAAAAAAATGACATACAATATGATAATACTCAACACTTGTTAAGTCTGTACAAAAATTTGATTAAAAATCATAAAATAAATATATTTGACTTGCATGGAGGGAAAATTATGATATGAAACCAATTCATATAATGTACAGTAAAAACCATGGTACATATCAAAAACTGCTACACTTTGAGATCACAGGCGCATGTAGCACAGTATTTTATCCATTGCTACAACTGTAAAGTTCAGCGCCTATGATGAAATTTATACTGAGAGCAGGGCATAGCAAAAGTTCAATTTACATACAGTAGATTAGCAGGACTCTAGGCTTCACTTTATTTCACCTTTAAAATAATACAGTTGTAAAAATTATTGAAGCCAAATCATTTCACAAATTGGTTTGTTCCAAGGCAATAAAAGTCTCTTACATGTATAATTGTTTTTCTAACTATTTATTTACAAACGGACAGAATTATACTTAAAAGATCCAGGTGGTAAACAGATGGACAAATAATTTGCTGCATATTAAAATTGTTCTATCAAAGGGGAGTAACTCCTGTCAGACAGTAGTTTCATTGCTGCTCCTATGTGATAAAAACAGAAAAATATGGGAGAAAACAAATTAGGCATGCATCATGCGATTAAAAAATTAACTGTCAAAAAGCAAGTTATAAAAAGAAGCATTTATCCACACACATCTACCAAAACCCAGACATACATTCCTTTCATTGCATTCAGTTATGACAAAAATTGTGAATTATAAAAAAAATTTATAAAAAATTGCATCACATGGATCCAGCTTTAGTTAATAAGCATCAATTTTCCAAACTTATCTTTAAACGGTTAATCGCATGAAGGAAGACCAGGACGGACAAGGTTAAAACAAGCAAGCTTAATGAGAATATAGTAGCACAAGCAATAGACCGCTGAGTTGTAATGGCAGACTTCAGTTTATTTGATAAGCTTGGGTTAGTCTTGGACGCCATAGACAAGAATCTGTCACATTAGCTTGATCATGACAAGAATTCTTTGAGAATTAATTCAACATGAAAAATTTTATAATTATACAAGAATAAATCTGGAATTCTGAATAAATGAATCTACAAAGATACATAAACCAACCCAGAATTATTCAGTCTGAATCCATGGTTTGTGACAAGAATTCTTTGTGAATAAATACAAAATTTAACATGGAAAATTGTATAATTGTACAAGAATAAATCAGAAATTCTGAATAAGTAAATCTACAATAACAAATAAACCAACCAGAAATTGTTTATAATGAATTTAAAGTTCAGCTTGATTGTAACCAGAATTCCTAAGAGAAATAATCCAGAATCCTACATGAATAAATCTGGAAGTCTAAATTAATGAATCTACAATGATAAATAAACCAAACCGGACTTCTTCATTTACTAATCCAAAATTGTAACTCAATAACTTAAAAATCTGATCTCTGTACCAAAGTTCAATCAACATCATTTTTAATAAAACTTGATTTATAAATTGTTGTTTAAGGTCAAATATGCCTCAGAAAGGTCATCTGCACAAATAATAAATAACTTTAAGACCTGGACATACACACCACCATTTTAGAGCTAAAACGGAATGTTATGATTAAGTCTAAAAGTGATAGCAGTTGGACTTTGGACTGTCTTAAATTGTAATTATCAGAACCTGAACATGTACACATTTGTTTCCATTCAGCTAGTGCTATAGCTTAATATAGTAGTCAGGAAAAACACAATCAAAACATATAATATTCTGAAGTTCCACTGATCAGTTTCATATAATAACCAAGTAGTGTAACCCTGAAAAAAGTCAAACTCATTTTCTATCTCCATCTTTCAGCACTTTATTTTGCCATCATCAGGAGTTAATTTGTCCTGATGATGGCAAAATAAAGTGCTGAAATATAGAGATAGGAAATGAGTTTTACTTTTTTCCAGGGTTACACTACTTGTGTTTTATATGTGAATATCTTGTTTGATTTTAAACTGCAAACCTTCCTATCAGGAACATACATCTGAAGGTAGTTTCAAAAAGTCTCTAACTAAAACCATGTTACTTTATTCAAGTCTTTAAAATCAAACTAATAACAAAGTTAAAGCAGACTGATATGCAGTCAAAATATTTCTTGTGGTAACTAAAATCTTTAAAAAGGTGAATAAAATGAGTATTTGGTATGATTAATGCACTCCAGATTGATCAATTAGGGTTTTAGCCGTGTTTCAGGTCATTTCACCCAAGCTCAGCAAAGTCCAGTATTACCAGCAATGTGTTGTCATGGCAAAGTAGATCAACTATTGTTACTGATCAGTTTTTCTTACAGTCGTTTGATAATCGAACTGATTACTTTATTTACCTGCACATTTATCCAGGTAACTAGCCTAAATTTTGTCTTGAGCTATCTATATCATTAAATAAACTTTCTTAGCTAAATTAAACACATTTATGTACGAAATCAAGATCGCAGTATGAGATATGTAAGCTATAAAATATAACAAATATTGGAGTGATATGTTTTAAATCTGCGTTGTGAAAGAAATAAGCATATATAAATGAAAACATTTTACACATTTTCTCAAATCAAAGCCACCTGAAATGAACACACAGTTGAGTGAGCCAAAGGTGAGGGTTCAATTGGGTTTTTTATGATAGGTTTTTGAAGTCGTTGGTTAGGTGGGCTGAATGGAAAAGCTTCGAAAGTGACTAGCCAATCCAACAGCCTTTACCAACAATAGCTTTATTAAGTAAATTACCATATGTACATTAAAATATAATGACATATGCTGGCCGCTGAATAAGGCAATTAGGTCAAGTTAATAGGCATGATTGCAAGACATGGACAGATTCAAATCTATTACAGCTGAATAAGCCAATGGTGTTAGTCGATCAAGCAGTGGGTGTGGTTAAAGAGCAGAGAACTAAATGATTGACAGGTCATATGTCAATGGTGGGCGCCCATAGACCAAATGATTGGCAGTTAGTAACTAAGGGAGAATAGGTTATGGCAGCTAAAAAGCTAGCCCATTGGGTTAATCACAAAATAGGAGTGGCTATGAGAGATTTAGCAGATCATTGGCAGTCCATATCTACATGTATGGTAAATTGCCAAAGTAGGAGTGGATAAAATAGACACGATGGATAATTGGCAGTTGCAGTGTGACACCTTTCGGTTGGTCACTTACTCAGAATCTGATGATGTGACACTGCCATTGTGGGTAAGAACTTGAACAGTGGTTCTCTCCCTTGAGCGTGGCTGTGAACTGGTTGCTTCACTACTCTCCGAGTTGTTTAATGGGGGTAAACTATCAGTCCGAACAGGGGGTACAATGTATTCATTCTGGCCTGGAAAGTACAATAGCATTAACACTGGTGTTTTAGTCACTGATCTTATTATGAAGCACATTTCAACAGCTTATTTCTACAAGACTTTCTTTTAGAATATTTACTACGCTGTCTTTAATAAAGCAGAAAGTTTGTCAAGGTCAAACTGATGCAAAAAAAATCCCAAGGTTAAAAGTACTAATTTTTAATAATTGTTTAATTCTACTTAAGAGCAAATAAAAATGACCCAAAAGAGATCAGTGTCTTAAAAGTTTGGTACTCTAAGGCAGAGTTAAAAAAAATTTAAAACGAAAGACTTAAAAATTAGTATTCAACTGTGATGTGATAATTCTATGTTCTATTTTGTGCGGTGTTAAAATGAAAATTATCAAATTTTGTTAATATTAATGAAGGTGGAAATTTTGTCAAAAATCCAGACAAACAAAAACTTACTATATGTATTTAATATGCTAAACTTATGAAGAAGCCAAATGTCAGGTCTACAAAAATAGTTTCTTTTAACTTCCTAAAATCATCAGTACATATTTGTAAATCATTTTGAGATAAAATCTTATGGATTCATTGATGTTTAACACTCTGATTTAGCCTATTTTCCCCAAAACATCCCGTTTAATGATAATAAATAAGCACATAAACACAATCTAAGCTTGTTCAGCACTGGAAATAATGTTCTTCCAGTGCAAAGTCTCGGAGCATACAGTTACTGCCCTTTATCCAGGCTTTGTTTCTGATAATTGATATGTAAAAACAGAGATAAGCTAACCATAAAAATAAAAAACTTGTCAGCATAAAATCACAGAATGCTACAATTTTAACACCTAAAATGTTTAATGAATAATGAGCACAGTTTAACTGAGGGGTGTTTACATCCATACATATATATAACTTTAAACGGTGACATTGACGTAGCATGATTAACATTACAAGAATCCAAAGCACTTTGTTCAATATGGCAGCTGTATACAAAACATTTAAACGTAGTCAGACAAATGTGCATGTTTAAAACAGACCAAGCTCATGTACAAATCACTTCAAGCCAAAAAACTTTCTAAACTGCACTAGTCCTTTTTCACCCAACAGTCTATATTATGATACTGTACAATTTAAATACACGAACATAAAAGTCTTGCACATTTCATTTGATAAAATTTTCCAAATGAGATATAAGTTACAATGTTACAGTCCTGAATATTTCATCACTAACGAAAAATGTTATTTTGACGAATATAAGTTAATATTGACAGTCCAGGACATCAACGATTAGGATGAAAGTTTATACAGGATACATAGAGATTAAAAACACTAGCACCGAGCAGTACCTCCGTAACGAGTCCTATAACCAGGTAGTACCATGCGATCAGTAGGGCCCCGGTCTGGGCCCCTGTCAGGCCCTGCTCGTATTCCCGATGACCGCAATATATCGGGTTGTCTCCCAGTAGGATCAGCTGATGGGTCTGTCCTGTCTCTGTACGGAGGTGGACTGGATGCTGTGGAAAGTCATTGATACACTGAACATTGAGACATATATAACAAACTGATTGATTAATTGGTGTTTAACACCATGTTCAATGGTTTTTAAATTACATGATGGCACAACCATAGAATGTGAAGTGTTTGATCAAGTTGGAAAGTTGATCTGCCTCTAGTGCTAAGTAAAGACGGCAATGCTTTCACTCCAACAAACTCCCCTTAGCCCGAACACAGAGCGAAATATATATGCAATCGTAATATCCACAGTAAAACAACCCAAAAAATTAATAAATTTATGAACGCAAAACAAAATAACAAATAAATTTATAAAAGGGAAAACAAATAAATTCATTAATGCAAAACAAATAAATTTATTAGTGAAAAGTGAATTTCCTCCAGTGAAAAAAATTGTCTATGATCAATAAATCAGATCATTTAAAATAAATGGAAATATTGAATCATGATCTGTACATATATTTTTTTTATTGGAATCTTCACTTTGTGCAACACACAAGTTAGAATAATGTTAATACACGTATTACAGTGTGACTCTGCTCGGAGCATACTGTATTTAGAGTAAGACCTCCCATTATGTTTTCCATAAGGTTAGTAAGAAAACATGTTACAATATTGGTAAACTGTTAGCACACATCTAATTAAAATCAGATCTCAAAAACGCTCCCCGTGTTTTGTTGTCATTTTATTGAGATCTAATGCAATCACTATGTTTTCACTATCCAATTAGGTCAAGCTTACTCATACTGGGGTTCACCAAAAGCCACGGTTTCAGTTGTCCAATAAAAACACAGAAAACACGCTGCCATGGTTACACCAAAACAGGCAGAAGTCGATCAATTTTATTCGAAGTTGATGTTGTAAGTCGCATGTGAACAGGGGAAAAAGCAATTTCACCAGAATTGGGAATCACTTCGTGATTGGTCAGCTTAAGAAATTGGAGGCGGGCTGATTGCATTAGATCTCAATATATTGACAAAGAAAACAGAGGGAGCATTTTAGAGATCTGATTATAAGTAGATTGATTGAGAAATGAAACTATCAAAAACCAACCCTATGATTGCCTGAGCCACATCTTGTGACTCAGGTTCCACCAGTAAATCAAAGTAGGATAAGTAAACACACTGGCTACCACTGAGCCACGGCCTATCATGACTGAAACTCATTACATTTCTTTTGGGGGGGGGGAACTGACTGAAATTCAGTTGCAATTACCCGAACTTGGCCAAACTTGTTGCATCTCAAAAGATTTGTTTGTTTGTTTTCACTTATATGACGACGGACACAAATACAGAACATCACAAACAAATCTGCTTCCTGTTACCATTTAGCTCTGCAAACACGAGGGCAACAGAAAGCAACCTCTTTTCTCGCCTCTTACGATCGACCGAGGAAGCTGAGGAAGTATTCTGCAGGGCCAT